>MU189859.1:5463-40739 GCA_016904865.1 Pissodes strobi | reverse complement strand
AATTCGTGAGGGTATATGTTCTTTAAGCGCTGTAGAACTGGGTAGGACGTAGGAATCCCAAGTAATTGAGTATTTTGGTTTTGGGGGTCTTATGTTAAATGTTCCATTGAGAAACCTTTTTATAACCGCTTCGTCTTTTGTTTAATATTCAATATTAGAGAAAGTGCAGATTTGTGTAAGTTCATGGTAGAGTAGGATGACCCCGAAGACAATTGAATGTTTAGGAGCTCAAGAATAAGTTTACGGTTTTGTTATATATTTGTTGGCGCTTAGAAAAACAGAAATTCCCCTATTTATTGTAAGCATTTCCGTATTGTTTGAGAGTGCTATCTGTCAATGAAGAAATAATCACTTTTATCGCTTCATTAGGTACGCTTTGTTGTAGAAAAGCTCTCCTGACAATGAGGAAGTTTCATCAATTATTTTTATTTTTTTTGCTGATTTCGATAGTCCATGAAAAATAAGTGAACACGTGTTTTTTCTTTTTTCCATAAGCCGAAAAATGAGACAATTACAACGCCTTGAAATGTGCTTATGACGTCATAATACAGTAATACACATGAATTGTTACGTCACACCATGCATAGTATATCTATATATACAAAACTAAAAACTGGTATAGCTCTTGTAATATTCATCTTTAGTGGAAATAAAAAAAATACGTATCGATTTCTTTTTCACTGTTCTATAGTTTGCAATAAAAAATAATCAATTTAATTTCTCAGGAAACTTCCTAATTTCCCTACAGCCAGGGAAATTTTCTTCCACAATGGTTGTTTCTCTCTGCAAGGAGATGTGAGTAAGTATAAGGGTAAAAGATAATAGACTGCTCTGCCAGTAGGTCCCTTTTCTCTTGTATAAACCCTAAAAATGAGCATTGTTGCGCACTAAGCCCACGGACTAGTTGTTTCTGTAATTGATACAGTAGTTGTCTTGGCAGGATTTAGTACTCTCTTCGAGATTTAATTGTGATGGTCTGAGGATATTGCAGTTGGCAGCTGGTGGATACTTCTCTATCATACTGTTTGTTTTTTTTTTATCTTTTAATCCTTTTAATAAGTAATTGTCCCTTCTAAAAACAATCTGAGTATGTAGTTCTGGTCTCGCAGGTATGATTTCGTCGTTTTTCTTGCCTATTAACAAAGCTAGGTGGTCGTTACTTTGTTCAGGACCCTCTGGTGCTTCTGATGTTGGTAAGTCTTGATTCGGATAAGTTATTTCCTCAGCTAGCGTGAGAGGATCTTCTAATGCATCTGCAAATGCAAAAGAATTTCCTTGGTTTTGCTACTTATGATATCGATTGCATCTGCAAATGCAACGATCTATTAGCCTATTTACAGCATCTGCAAATGCTGCAATTTCTGTTTTTGAATAGAAAATTAGGTTCATGAATATGTTCACTACCTGCAACTGCAATTGCAGACAGTGGAGGGTACGATCGATTGTATCTGATAATACAACGAACTATTCACCTTTTTACTTGCTGCTTAACCCTGGTTATGCTATCGACTGCATCTGCAAATGCAATCATTTTTTGGCATATTTACAGTATCTGCAAATACTGTAATTTCTGTTTTGAATAGAAACCAAGAGTGTAATAATTCGCTACCTCCAATGCAATGATTTTAAAATCGTCTTAAGTAGCCTGTAACGTAAGGAAAACCTACACATGAGGAATCATAGACAAGAACTTGCATGAGCAATTTATTGTCTTCTTATGTAAGAGGGTTGCAATACTATGGTGCTTATTTGTTTTTGTATCTGTAAATACATAGCACTATACCGTTTTATTTTTGTCGGTACATATATCCTGTAACGGAAACCCCTACTTACATACTTAATTTTAGTATATATTATGTCATTGTATTAATTTCGTTTATAGAATATAGTTACAATTTGTATTAGGTATATTGTGATGACATCATTTCATTCTTTTCTAAATTGTTGTTCACATATGCCAGTTGCTTAGTAGGCTTCTGATAACACTCAGTAAATATATTTTGGTTTGTTTAGTCTACATAAAAACTAATAATTTCTTTGGAAGGCATAGGTGATTCGTATCACTGCGTGTTTAGCTTATGTAACCCGATCCGGGAGATAAAAACGTATTTACGGTTTTTGTTAGATCATTATTTTTGACCTGAGAGTTAGTCAGTTGAAATAAAGCTAGCAATAGAACACGACCGCTGTTTGATTTCACTTTGCCGTTACATTCCTTTACATCGGCAAATGTAGGAATATAGTGTGCCTCTAACTACTCTAACATAATATACCTACTGGGGTGGAGGCTGTTGGGGGCCCTTCATATCTGCAAATGTGAATGCCAATTTTAGTTAAAGTTATTCGCATCTGCAAATACGAATTTGTAAATAGGTATTAATATTATTTATTAACATCTCGTGCAAGCAATTTTTACTCAAATTTTTTCCCTCACCGGTCGGCTCATATCAACACGAATTGTTTACAATTAATGCGTTCCGGTATTAAATCGCTTCGACAAAGCCGAACGATATCATTCCGATAAATTTATGACGAGCGGCTAAATCCCAAGTTGCAATCCAAAATACTGCGCGCGATGCGACACGAATCCATGTCTACGTCCTAGCAAAATTTCTATTAATTTACCTTTTTCCCTTAGTTAGTTAGTTTGGGTTAGCCTTGGGTTAGTTTTGGTTAGCACTTGGTTAGTTCTTGTTGATTGAGCCCCTGTTGCGAGCGAAGCGGGCGGAGGGCCATGCAAAGCCATAATAATACCCAACTTGGGGTTTAGTCGCTCGTAAATTATGAGTCAGCTTGCCTTTGTGGCTAGTTTTTAGGGGTTAATTTTGCGAGAAAAGGGCACTCTTCGACTTACTCAATTTTTTTTTAATACAGTAATAACAATAATTAGTATTTAAAGATCCTCTACAGGCGTAGCCGACTATATCAAAATCGGCCTCTCCTATTGGTCGATCCATCTCGTATTACAATATGTCATCGTGATACAATCAATTTGTCGCAATAGCTCTCGTGGCCGAGAGGTTTAGATAGTTGGGTCCCACGGGGGTTCGAACCCCGTTGCTTTTTTTTATTTTTTTTAAAGATTATGCTTCTAAACAGTTTTTTCCTTGATTTTGGATATGTCTTGGGTTAGTTTGGGTTAGCACCTGGTTAGTTTCCTTTTCTTGAGCCCCCGTAGCGAGCGAAGCGAGCGGAGGGCTATGCGGATCGACCAATAGGAGAGGCCGATTTTTGATATAGTAAAGGATCTTTAAATGCCAATAATTACAATATAAATAGTCCTTGTTCCTCTAGACAGTGTTTTTGAACACTGGTATTGAGGATAATTGCATTTTAGTAATAACAGTACGATTTCCTATAAACTCTCTAGTATTGTGGCTATGAATATCCTTTGAAAATATTATGATAATATTTGATTTTTGAGTTTTATTTATTATCCTGTAGATAAGTTTATTCTGTTCAAATTTTAATACTTTATGTAATTGCCATACTCTTAAATTTTTATATAGATCTGTAGTATGAGTCAGTGGATCATAATTAAATATAACTTAGAATTTTGTTTTGCAATATTTGCATCGAATCGAATTGTAGTTTATAGTCCCACATGTGCCCCATACGGGGATCAAATATCGAAAACGTGATAATACGAAGGCATTATAACCATTTGTTTCTATTTTATATATTCCTTTATACACGTTTTATTCTATGTAAAACATTAATAAATGTGCAGGCCGACCGGTATATATTTCCTTAGTCAGCCTTTTGATTGTGTTATGTAACATTTTTTGTGATTGAATAGTATTTCTTTGGTAGGATGTACGATTAGACGAGATTACTAGAGAACGGTTCGAATAGCTCGTATCGTTAACTGTTGCTTATATTCATTTCGATATAATATATATCAATTCCGAATATATTGTTTGATTCTGTGTAATTGTGCACAGACGACAAATGTAACAATGTTTAGTACTGCCGTCGTATATAAATTTGTTAGTATAATTCAAATCGCAGTGAGCACATTTAATTTTTTTACTGATTCATTCATATTTTTGACTGTAACCCGTTTGCACTCTATTTTATTTTAATAAGAATAGTTAGTTTTAGAAGTTTGAGAGTATTTTCCATTTTCATTTTATTAAGTAAAAAATTAAGGGTTACAAGTGTCATATTTATTCATAATACTACAGTTTAGTATTATACACATTTAGTTTGCTTTTATACGAGAGATAGTTTCTGTTTTTATATATTTAAGATAACCAGGTATTTATGTATATTTGAAATTTTGGCATATAATCTTATATGGACTCACCCCCTGATTCGCTTCTTCCGATGAATATTGCCCCCTTTTTTCGCCTTCTTTGCGAGCAAGACGTATCACTAACACTTCACTATACTAGAAATACGATTTTTAGGCATTTTTCTTCTTAAAACCAAAAGAAAGAACCGATTTACGGATTCTTGCTTGTCACCGACCGGTACAAAATTGTAATGACGCATCAAGGCGATGCATGAGCTCGAGCGGCTAGCCAGGGTCGGCTGAATCACCATGTTTTTAGATAACTTCTTTAAAAATTGTACCGATTGGGAAAAAGTTGTATACTACAAAGTGTAATGAGGGACGGCGGAGATGCGAAGGATAATCCCTTTAACGTAGCTATCTTAAATTTCATCTAAAATAAAAAGGATTTGTATAAAATAGATAAAGCCAATTTTTTTGGTTTGCGTATTATTACCCTCCATGGTGGATAATGGACGCATTTTGTCGGGTAATGATAGGCAAAAGAAAACTGTTTGTAAAAATCCTATTTATTGGAAAACCGCTACAAAATATCCAAAATAAAGAAAAGTAAACTCATACATATTTAAAACACTATCAAAAACGAAAACATAAAACACATTTCAGAACGAATTTCCGGAGTTCAGAACTTAAATTAAAATTATGCAACAAGGTCCCTTTTCACAGAAGCTTTTTTATAGCAAAAGTCACATCTATAATTAGTGGCAGAATCCCACCCACTGCATTCGGCATGTGCCTCTATACCGTGCCTTTAAGGCGTGATTGAGTTATGGCTGAAATGTGTGAAGTTGACGGGGCAGATGTTGATGGGCCAGAAGTTAACAGTCCAGATGTTGATGGGCCAGAGGTTGACAGTCCAGATGTTGATGGATCTGAAATTGACGGGCGAGAAGCTGGCAGGCCAGGATCAAACTCATCTGTAGAGTTCAAATCATCAGATACAGTAGGCTGCAGATATTGGCTAGCAGGTTCAAAATCCTCTTTTGTAAACTTATCGGGATTAAATGGATAGATCCCAGTTGAGTTGAAACCTGAAATAGCCTTTTCCATAGTCGCAATTTTAACGTAGGCATTATTAAATATTTCAGCCAAATCTGGGAAAGTTTTTAAAAAATTATCGCACTCCTTATTGAAAGCGCTTTTAAATGGTCCAAAAAATGAGGTGTCGAGCGGCTGCAAGCGGTGGGAGGTATGTGGCGGTATTGATAACATCACGATTCCATTATTTTTACAATCATTATAAATCGGAATAATGGTTGTCAAGCAACAACAAAACGGGGTTTGAAACATTTTTCGTCGCTCCAGCCATTATCGGTAACTGCATAAATACCCTCGACTGGTCCGTGTTTCGTCAATGTAGGAGACATTCGTTTCCTAGGAAATATAAGGAGCGGTGGAATAAAGCACCCAGAAGCACTCATTGCGCATATGGCAGTGACATTCTTTCCACATTCCCAGGATATTTTTGATCCAAACTGTTTCACGCCTTTTGGTCCCAGTTGCTTAGTAGGCTTCTGAACAGTTGAGATCCCTGTCTCGTCCACGTTAAACATTCTGCTTGGAGCAAATTTATATTTTTCCAACAAAGGTGCCAAGTTTGAAAAAAAAATGTAACGGATTTCTCATTAAAAGCAGATATCCTATTGACACTTGTTCCTTCAGGTTTTCTCAGACTGATTTGGTGATTTCTCTTAAGAAATAATTGCAACCAAACCTTGCCTGCTTCTTGACTATCTTTATTAAACTCAAGACGTACGCCGTTGGTCTCTGTATATTGAAAAGCGATTTTTCGTAACTCTACCGGAGTCAGTCCATGAAACAATTTAGCTAATTTAAGAACGTGATTCGCCATTTGAGTCTCAGTTTCAGCTGGAACGTAGAGGGTCTTCCTAATCTTGGACTAGACCTGTCGTTTTTTCTTCTACGAGCTCTTAGTAGGCGTGAATGCCGAATGACCTGGAAACTTCGCGGATTTTTCTGCCAGAATCTATTGCCTCAAGAGCTTTCTGTAAAGTCTCCTCGGTCCCAACCAGCGATATTCGTTTTTCTCACGTACTTTTTAGGCATTTGAAATATCCCTATAATTAGAATCAATTAAAACACAAGTGCTAGTTCAATTTCGGACACTATACGGGTAATGGTACGCAGATGGAGGGTAATCGTACGCAACCGCGTATCATTACCCGATTTGACGCCATTTGCCTATTGAATTGTTCGCACAAATACACGTTTATATTGCCATGATATATTTAGGTCATTTATGTCAGTAGAGTTTTATCCTTTCACTATAAAAATTAGAGATGCAGATCTTACCTTCAATTTAATCACACACAAATATTATAAAAAAAATGCTGGAAATTGAAAATGGTCGCTCACTAACCAACACAAGAGTGAAAATGAAGTGTACCTCAGCACTGATGTCGAAATACGTATGGGCTACGAGTCTATGCGATTAGCGGCGATATTTAACGATTGCCGGAACTTAAAGGCGGATGCGTATGATTGCCCTGCGTATGCAAAATAATGTATTTTTATTTTTTTATTTTTTTTTATGATAGTGGCACACACACTAAAGGGAGGTCCTATGGCGCTTGACGAGCGGTGTGTGTGCGAAGATGTTGATTTAAACGGTACTTGAATAGTTGTAGGTTATAATTAGGGGGAAACAGATGTCCTGGGAGTGAGTTCCACAGTAATGCAGTGAGCCAGACAAAGGAGTTCTGGTAAAGCAATATTCTAGGTGTTTCCAGTTGTACGACGAACTGGTGCGCTCTTGCCGTCTGTCGTGACTGTCTGACAGGCGTTGCCAGGGGCGGGATAACGCCTGCCTAATCTTGGAACATCTGCCGTGAAAGTATCTGTAAAACAGGAATATCTCGGCCACATGTCTGCGGTGTTCCAGGCTATCCAGATTCCGGGTCAGCTCCGGGTCGCCGACAAGACGCACAGCTCTCTTCTGAATAAAATCTAGCAGCTTTAGGGTGTGCTTTGGTGTGGCACCCCAGATGTGTGAGCAATATTCTAAGCACCGTCTTATTTGCGCTTTGTAGAGCAAGAGCAACTGCTGCGGTGTATACAGTTTCTTGTTGCGAAATAGCGCACCAATCTTCTGGGAAGCTGTTTTTGCGATGTTAGCAACGTGGTCATGCCATGACATATTGTTGTTGTCATACAGCAGTCCTATTGACGAGGATGAAGGAATGGTCGATCCTGCCATAATCCCGCCGTATTGGCCCTCTTGGTAAACGTGGCTTCTTGGGTCTTTGCTGCATTGAACTGGACCAAATTTCTGTCGCCCCAAGTTTGAACATTCTCCAGATCTTGATTAATACCTGTAATCTGCTCCTGTCTGCGGTGATAAGTCTCAGTCGCTGGTAAAGGTTTTTCTGATCTAAATTGGGAGACAAGGGTACTGTAATCTGCAAAAATTGTAAACATGATTAGTCGTTTCGGTCAGCAGGTCGTTAATCTAGATGAAGAACAGAGTTGGTGAAAGTATTGCGCCCTGAGGCACACCCGCGTTAATGGTAAATGTGTCTAAGATGTGTCCATCAACTGCAACGTGCAGAGACCGGTTCTTAAGGGAACTGGCAAGCCAGATGCAGAGAGAGGCTGGCAGTCCCAAAGACGGCAATTTGTTGAGCAGTTCGTCATGCCAAACTCTGTTGAATGCCTTCGAAATATCCAACGCAATCGCTCGAGTCTCTCCGTAGTTCTCAATTGCCCTACTCCATATATGAATGACATAGGCCAATATATCTCCTGCCGATCTCTCTTGCGTATTGATTATCGCTGATTATTCTATTGTTCTCGAGGTACTTGAGTAGTTGCTGATTGATTACACGTTCCATGACTTTGGAGATTATTGAAAGCAAGCCAATTGGGCGATAGTTTGAGGGCGTGGTTTTCTTGCTTTTTTTGGAACAGGTTGCACTCGAGCGACTTTTCAAGGAGATGAGTAAATCCCTTTTTCGTAAGACAGAGAAAAAAGCCTGGAAAAAGCGGTGTTAGTTCGTTGGCACAGTTCTTTAACACGATGGCAGGTATTCCGTCCGTTCCCGATACCTTTTGCGTATCTAGTTCTTTAAGGATTTTGCGAATATCACCTTGATGAAACTTGACTTCTGCCATGGTAGTGTTGATGTTCGATATGGTGGGGAAAGCCTTGTCTTGGGGAACGTTTAAGGTAGAGTGCGATGAAAACATTTTGGCGAGCATGTTTGCTTTTTTCCTTGACTGTAGTCGCCGTGATGCCACGTTCGTCTGTCAAAGGTGAGAGAGACGTTTTTGTAAAGATATTACTTACTGCCTTTGCTACCGACCAGAAGTTCCTGGAGCCACTCGGGCATTGCACAAGTTTATTCTTGATCCTTTGATTGTGTTTGTCCTTAGTTTCGTCGACCACACGTTTGCATTCGTTTCTCGCTTCGACAAAATAATTGCGATTTTCAGCGGTCTGATATTGCTGCCAGTACTTGTAGGCTTGTTGCTTCCTACCTACAGTCTCTTTCGCATCTTCTGTCGAACCAGGGCTTTCCTTTTGACGGTAACTTGATGGAATTTGGGATGTATGCTTCCATTCCTGAGGAGATTACTTACGTAATCTCTTCGCAGCAGACTGACGGGTCGTTAGTGCCAAAGCATACGTCGAGCCAAGGAAAATCTAGGTAGAACTCCCTTAGATCGTCGCAGTTTGCAGAATTGTAATGCCAGATTTTGCGAGCCAATGGTGGATCCTTCTGTAGAAGTGGTAGTTCACAAACCGTTGTAATAAATTTGTGGTCGGAAGTACCTAATGGCGGACCAACTGTAATTGTGTATTGGTCAGGATTGGTGGTTGAAAAAAGATCCAGGAGGGCGGCGAATTCGCCCCTCTGTGAGATTCGAGTTGAGTAAGCCCGCAGCTGATGGCAAATGCTTCAGCTTCTCGACCTTCGTTGTCGGTCTAGTTGTGATGTTTAGGCCAGTTGGTGTTGTGGGCATTGAAGTCTCTCAGAACGATTATCTCTGAATTGGCGTGATCGACCTGTACTGAGTCAAAAGTGGTAGCTAGTCTTGTAAAAAAGCTTTGGTAGGCTCTATCGCTTGGAGGGCGATAGAGACAACATATAAACTTTGTTACTCCTTTGGTGGTGAAGTGGAGCCAAATGACGTCAAGGTTGTTCGGTTCGAGTGTTTCCTCGCGGTGACATGAAAGTTCGCTTCGGACAAAAAGGCATATTCCGAACTTATGTCTAAATCGAGTGTGTAAGTGGTAACCAGGATAGGGGTAGTTTACTGTTGTTGTAAAACATACTTGTGTTTCGGTAAGGGCTAGTATGTGTGGTCTATTTGCCTGTAGATGTTGGTGTACCGAATTTATGTTTGTATTTAGGCCTCTTATGTTACAGAAATCTATTCTAAATTGGTTCGGTATCTTTGCTATCTGTGAAATGCGGAATGAAGAGCTCCCAGGGCCACCCAGCGCCGGGAGATCCGAATGGCCGTGGAGATTACTTCCGGAATATTTTGATCCTGGAAGCACCATCATGTCTATATAAGCGGAACGTGATTCGGAAAAACCACTTAGGGTGGTCTTTCACCGGATGATGCGAGTAGGCGTATGCATCTACCACCTAGGGGTGCTGCCACTGGAAGCATCGGCCTCGCTGACACATTGCTTCGGTGGTCCCTAATCTGACAGGGGTAAGAATGGGGCTTGTTGGGTCACTCCCCAGTAACCGGTTCCAGACTTTGTACTTCGGTGTTCTCCAGCCTGGGGGAGGACGACGGGATTTGATGGGCCACATCCCGTGGCATTCGGAATGGCGGGGGTGTCACTCCCCGTAATCAAACTGCTCTCACCAGCCTGCTAATACCAAGACCTGCCTGCTAATACCAAGACTTCGAAATTTTCAAAAACTTTCGAACTTTAAATACAGCTTTTGTAAATTGAAAATGCTGACTCACTATGTGTGGCTGTTCACATTCAAATTTTCGGTTATGGTCTTTTTTAGACCAATGCAATAACCTAACTTTCTTATTAATTTTGATGATTCTAATTTTTAGAATACTTCGCGAATTTATTATTTTCAAATGAAAGGGTTACACTGGTTTTTGATATATAAGTATAAATCGTAAATCAGATTCCCACCTTTTATTTCCAGAGTTTCCTCAAAGCCTGCTTGGCTTTCAAAACCCAGAAAAATGATTCTTGTTATTTATATTGTCACTTTAGTTTGTCAATCATAGAAAACTGGCAGCTGTAAATCAAAACGAAGCGGGCAAAAAAATTTTGAGTATCTCTAAAAATGTTCATGTCAAAATTGTATAGGTTTGGTTTTATTTATTATTTATTATTATTATACTACAATTTTTATAATTCTTTCTCTTTGTTCCTCATTTCTTGTATCAATTGATAAAATCTATAAATATGAAACCGGAACAACAACGAGCAACATTTGTCATCAACCTTTAGTCGCAGCAATATATGTTAGATTTTCTCTTGTCAAATCTTATACTTTTCAAATAAAATTTAGTGTGTTTTTCAAAACGGGTTTAACTGAAAGAAAACCTAATTGGCGTAGTCGGTAGGATACTCAGAGTCTGTTCGTAATTAGTACCAGTAAAAATTGTGCTCTAGAACGCGGTAATCAAAAGTGCGTTTGCTAGCGGCATATTTTATAAAATTCCGGAATGTGATAAAACACAGGCATTTTAAGGAGCCTCGTATGTGCAGTGCACGGTTTTACAAACGGTGTGTTAGCGAACAAGCACGTTGGTTTCTACTATTTGTTGAGTGTCCGAACAAGCAACCCCGGTCCGCAGAGTGCCCCAGAACAAGCTTGACCTTCGAGAAAAATTAACTCGCAGTGAGTGGACGATTTGGAAACCTGTCTCTGTCCCACTTCCACATCAAGGTTAACTGTTGGACAAGTGCATCCAGAACCAGGGTACCAGGATATTATATGCTACAAGAGAGTAAGAATTTTCCCGGTTATACTGTATTTTGGTGTGACATAATTAAGCCTAGTGAATCTTGTTTTTTTAATTTATTAACTGAAACATTTTTCATTTTCCGTTCTGTCTTTTAATACAAATTTGGAAAAGTGTTAAGAGATATAGAAATTAATTTGATGTCTGAAACTTATAAGCCTATCCCAACTAAGCAACTAAAAGAAATTACTGAGCGTGTTTCTCTTTTAAATCCTGTAAATAATATTGTTAACATCATGTCAGAAAGTTTAAGAGCACGAGCTAACTTAGACCTTTTAGTGGTGAATCGAATCAATTAGAATATTTTATCAAAAATTGCGATTCTTTTTATCAAATTTATTATACCGGTGATGAAGCTCAGAAAGAATTTGTATTTTCTGCAATTAATTCTGAAATTATAAACGTTGCAGGATCATTTTTAGTTACGCGTCCAGATCTAGATACATGGGATAAAATTAAATTAGCTCTTAGATTAAAATTTGGTTATCAACATTCTATAAAAAACTTAACTCAAGAACTTATACAAATGAATAGGCAAACTAGGGAAAATATTTATCACTATTTAGAAAAATTAAAAGCAATCGTTCAAAAAATATCTTTGAAAATAAGTTTAGATCCAAAGCATGCCGATGTTTCACAAATTTTGATTGGAACCCATGAACATACTGATATACAGAATTTAAAAGCTAATTCACCTACTGAACTTAGAACTATTTTAATGGTACGCAGACCTGATACTTAAGACAATGCAACACCTTTTGTATTAAATTATCAAGCTGACGAAAACCACTTACATTACAAGAACGAAACGACCATACAAGGCCAAAACAAACCTCTCGACCCAAAACCCACTTCACAGAATAATTATCGATCTTTTAAAAATATACCTAGTACAAGTTTTCAAACCTCACCAAAATCAATATTGCCACCTCAGCCCATTACAATACAACAAAGACCAAATTGGCAACAAATGCAAAGCTGTCCTAGATCTTCAGCAGTTTTTGGAAAAACTCCGTAGAAAGCCTTTGTATCTAAACCCAATTTGCCTCTTGATAAACCGACGCCCATGTCCCGTGTTTCAATAATTCCGAAACATCATCACAACAAAGATTTCAGAGCCCTAACCATTCAGGTTACAACCCTAATTTCTTCGGGTTCAAGCCTCACGCGGAACCTCCACGTTACACCATCGAGGAAATAAATAATATTTATTCTACTAATCTAGTCGAGGCCAAGAACAATTCGAAGAAGAAATCCTTGAAAAAAATTATTTTTTGTAATTAGACGACGTATATGAATACGACATTGATTCAGAACATGAAAATTTTCTCATTTCCACAGAAACCAAAGACCAGCCTTGACTTTAAATAGCTCTCAGATAAATCAATTACCTTCTAAATGACCCCCCTTGCACACTATTAATAAATACAGGTAGACATGGTTCACTAATAAGACCTTATATTGCTGAAACCTTTTTTCCGAATCTCATAATAAATACACAAAACAAGGTATAGTCAAAAGCGATCTTATCGTGCGGATCCAAAGGTCACATTTTTTAGTAAAAACTTCATTCATGACAGATTTTGCATTTAAAATCTGTCAAAGAAATCATTTAATGAAAAATGTGATCTTTGGACCCGCACGACAAAACCTCTTTTGACTATAACATGTATAGGTACACAAAAAATACACGGAAAAATAAAAATCCCTATTCTAAAGGAATTTAACATTTTGAATGATATCGAACTTTTAATGTTTAACTTCCATGATTACTTCGATGGAATAATAGGAATAAAAGCTATTCAAGATAATAAATTAAATATCGATTTTCAGAACAAAATCTTGTATAATCAACAAGTAAGAATTCCTTTACAATTTAGGCACGATTTTTCCACACAATCACTAGAAGTTCCAGCAAATTCGATTCAATTATGTCACGTTATCACTAGATTAAATGAGGATACTGAAATCGTTACACCTGAAATTACTGAAACGAACTATTTAAATCCTCAAACTATTTCTAAAGTTAAAAACGAAACCATATGTGATGTTGAAAATATGCTTACCATTTATGAGGAGTAATTTTTCAAATGAATCTATTTTTATTAGAATATACACTGGGTGATGTTGAAAATATGTCGACCATATATGAGGAGACACAATTTTCTTTATTTAATATTGAGCAAATAACAGAAACCACAGGTATTTTACAAAACAGTGGTACAAATCCTTTATCGTTCTTAAGAATGAATCATCTAAATTCTGAGGAAATGAACGCATTAAGGAAAGCTTTTTGGAATTTCCCCACAATAAGTTGACTTTTACCAATAAGATTAAACATCAAATCAAAACAACTGATGAAATACCTACCGTACGTCCATAAGAAGGAAGTTGATGACCAAATTAATAAAATGTTGAAGGACGGCATCATCCGCCCATTTTATTCACCGTGGTCAACACATGTCTGGATAGTTCCCAAGAAGGCAGATGCTTCTGGAAGAGAAAAATGAAGAATGGTGGTCGATTACCGCAAGTTAAACGAAAAAACGATAGATGATCGATATCTGATTCCTAACATCTCGGACATTCTTGACAGGCTCGGACGATCTAACTATTTTACAACACTGGATCTTGCCTCATGCTGTCATCAAGTAGAAAGACTCGATTGCGAAGACAGCTTTGAACGTAGAAAAAGGTCGTTTTGAATTTAATAGAATGCCCTTTGGTTTGAAAAACGCGCCTGCTACGTTCCAACGCGTAATGTATAGCGTCCTTTCAGGCCTACAAAATAATATCTGCTTAGTCTATATGGACGACATTATTATTTATTCCAGTTCTCTGCAGGAACATATAAGTAATCCTTGTCAAGTATTTCAAAGATTAAATCAATATAATCTAAAAATCCATCTAGATAAATCTGAATTTATGAAAAATACAGTCGAATTTCTTGGACACGTCATTACCCCCGAGGGCATAAAGTCGAATCCCCGAAAAGTCAAAACAAAAAAAAATTTCCCTTTACCTAATACAACAAAATAAATTAAATCATTTTTAGGATTGATAGGATATTACAGGAAATTTATCAAGAAGTTCGCCAAAATAACAAAGCCCATGAATGATCCAATAGTGCAACATCCCGGCTTCAACAAACCTTTTCTGTTAACCACTGATGCAAGCAATTTTGCCATCGGAGCAGTGCTGTCGCAAGGACCCATTGGAAACGACCTCCACATAGCTTACGCTGCTAGAACTCTTAATCCCGCGGAATGTAATTATGCTAATTGCTAGCCATTGTTTGGGCAACAAAAACTTTTCGTCCGTATTTGTTTGGACAAAAATTTACCATACTTTCCGATCACAAACCGTTACAGTGGTTATTTTTAATGAAATAGCCTAACTCTAAGTTAGTTAGAGGGAGAATGAAACTGTCCGAATATAATTACGAGATTAAATACAAGAAGGGTACACTGAATGCAAATGCAGATGCTCTCTCTAGGATTCCAATATGAAATAACCATATAAATGTAAACGCCATTGATCAAACTCATTAAACCACCAGTATCAAACGCGACAGGTCTTGGATAAAAGAATTTGAAAATTATTTAGGGAAAGATCGAGTGGACGAATATTTAGGAAATGAAAAGAAACCAATTTTTTCCAAAATTTCATCAGGAATCAATCAGAATATACCAATTACGGAATGTAATCCCCATTCAGAAAACAATCCTCTTTCAGTACCTAATACGGCTGAACCAGATAAACAGAAATTACCGAAAATAAATATAATTTCCCAAGATATAATAAGACCTGCTAGATACTCTAATCAAGGTAAAATAGCCAACACAGATAATCAAACAATTTATACTTCACCGGAAAATCCCATTTTAGGAGCGCAATATACGAGAAAGCATTTGAATTTATTCGCTAAACAAATTATATTCCGTTATTCATCTAACAATGAATATCATAAAATTATAACTCAAATATTTGATGATAAAAAGAGACTTCAATTTTGTATTCCAAATAATCCAAATCCACAAGGTGTCGTCAAATTAATCAAAGAATATATGCTGCCCAGTACTTATTATCTCTACTTTAAGAACCATTCCCTAGAACCAATAATTCTTAACATATTAAAAGATAATTTTGATAACAATGTATATACATTACTAATTTCTAATAGTTTAGTAGAGAACATAGTAGAGCCCGATATCCGTAAAGAAAAAATAAAACTAAAACTATATCATGAAACAAAGACATATATCGCATCGAGGAATTACTGAAAACGTAGCGTCTATTAAGAAAAAATTCTATTGGCCTATTGATAAAACCTATAAATATGAAACCGGAACAACAACGAGCAGCATTTGTCATCGACCTTAAGTCGCAGCAATATGTGTTAGATTTTCTCTTGTCAAATTTTATACTTTTGAAATAAAATTAAGTTTGTATTTAAAAACGGGTTTGACTGAAAAGAAAACTTAATCATATGATTAAACGCAATGGCTACGTATACAACACAAAATTATCCGTATTTATCCCCTTTTGATCAATTCCGATTCAAGAATCCGGTTCCGATCCAGTAAAATAAAACAAAGGAAAAGGTATCTAAAACAAAAGATGTAGCAACGTAAAAGATGGATAAAGGAAGAAGATCTCTTAACCTAACCTATCAACCCTATTATTTTTCATTATTTAATTTCTTGTGTTGTTTTTGCTTTTATTTCCATTTGATATGTAAAAAAAAGAAAAGTGTTATTTCACAATATTTTTCAAACTTTTAAATGACTTAAAAAGAACATAACCTAAACCCCAAACAAACAGGCAAACAGCTGTTGGAGTTAACTTCCATTTTTAAATACGTCTTATTCAGCCAATTAAATCCTGAAAATTAGAGGACTGAATTGAAGTGTCAGATCCGATCAAAATTTGGATGGATCAGATCGGGTTTGACTATATTTAAGAGTTACGTAGAAATAAAATTTAGCTATAGCTAATCTATTTCTAAATGGTTCTTGGCAATACATATTCAATTCATCACAGTATATCTGGTTTTTGTTTTGGGCATTTAGTACCATTGTAATTTGCACTCTCCATTTGTTGTTAAAATAAAGAATTAGTTGGTGGCAGCTTAATAAACAGAAAATTCGAAATGCTGCTAGCAGTAATTAAAACTGACAATTATTGATAATCGTTGTATCCGTTCTATTGTATCTAGTTTCCTGCCGCATTCAGGATATTCAGAATATTTCGTTATAGCAGAAATCAGGATGGGGCCTTAATGCTGAGCATTCCGAAACGACGTTCCAAAGTTCTATGGCGTCGGCGTCGAGAAACGTCGGTTCAGCACTTCAGCAGATGCACTCAGTTCGCTCGCGACGTTAACAACGTGATGTGACTCAAACGGTATCGGACCAAAAGCTAAACAACACAGTTAACACAGTACATATGATTTGTTTTATGTTGTATAAATCAAAAATAGATACAAAAATAAGTTAAAGTTATTACCCACATCTCTCCGAATTACTACCAAACTTTCCGATGTTAAGATTTAAAGTACTCGGTGTATGTTAAATGCATATTACCATTGCTAATCAATTATAGGGATAAAAGGATTGTATATTATTTTCCAGCGGTAAGTAAGCAACTAAGTGTAAATGCATTTATATATTTCATTTCAAAGTAATTTACTCATGGCATCATATTATATTCCAGGTGTCTGAGAATGTCGTCAGCACTTGGATTACATTCTTTTTAAATACAAATATTGGCTTTTATATTTAGAAGAAAATCAATCGATTGTGTTTTTTATTTGTTGGTTTGATGTAAAATCCATATTATTTGGAAATGTTTTATAGGTCAAAGGTAAAACACCTATATGTAATCGATTAGACATTGTATTACCTATTTTATTAATGACGGGGGAGAGGGCGGTTGATTATCCTTGTACACTTTCAAATTACTCTACACTTCTTGGGCAGTAAAAACAAATAAAGCTCCAATTTATGTCTGTACGATAAAGCATTTGAAAGGTAAATATTTCGAATTACACATCCTATATTGACGTTTTCTTTCTAGCGATGTTTCTTTTCTGATGTAGCTTATTTCGAGATGAGTCGACGGGAACTTTTTTCTAGTAGTAGCGGTAGTAGAGTAACATAGCTTAGCTAACAAAATTGCTAGTAACGAATTGAATTGCACATGATACAACAGTTATAGTTATTTTTAAATATATGATTTTTTAATATACAGCATATTTTTAGGGCTGTTAGAATTTCAGTAAAAATGATACATTTTTAAAGGTTTTAAATATATGTATCAAATAACTTAATTCGTTTATTTTGTTTAATTTGAAAAATCGAGTCTTATTGTCTTGTAAAATATACGTAGTTGAAATTTTTACGTTCCTTCTAAATAAAAACTTGGATGCTTTGAAATAGTTTTGGTAAAACAATATATTCCTTTAAGTATGTAGGCAATAATTAATAATTGTAAATAGTCTATATACAAATAAAGACAACATGATCTATTAATTTTTTAACCATTCTAAGTTTCTTTAACTTGAATGCATATTAATCGTAACTATAATAACTCGCATTGTACTATTTCGAAACATCTTAATCGTTAGCGTTTTCCAAATGTTTACTTCGAGGTTTATGTTCTTTTTTTGTTATCTACTTGCTTGCCTGGTTAATGGCGTTGCTTCTAGGCAATTTCCAGCACGATTTGGGGGTGACCGGTGACTGCGATGCTGACTGGCTCTAGACCATATCGACACCACCTACTTTCGCTATGACACAAACTACTTCTCAGTTACTTATAGGCTGTAAATGTTGAATATTACACAAGTGCTGTGAACATTACTCTTAACTTTTGCTGCTAAAATATTACCACACACAACAAAGGTACAATGAGTAAACGTCACATGAACAAACAATTCCAGTGGGGATCTGAAAAGGACCACATATATGTGTTGACAGTTGAGTATTATGATTTTATTTTATTAACACTTAGAAACGACATCATTACTTTGATTGATTCTTCGGTTGGTTTAGACAAAACTTAGTGCATTGATATTGGCGTAGGAAACTTTATGCTAATGAACTCCCTGTACAAATCAAGACTAGGTATGAATTTAATTGGACACTTCTCTTATTTGGGAAAACTATTTGTATTTTATGATATTGATATTTTTTAACATGCACTGTTGCTTTCCAACTATCTTTATAATGATTGTATATGTCATACTTAATTGTATTAAATATTTCTATTGAATCCAATTCCAAGTCTTTACCTATTTTAGCCAACGCGTCTGCCTCCATATTTCCAGGAATATTGGAGTGCCTTGGAATCCATGCAATTCGTATATCAAATCCGTTTGTATTAGCAAGTGAAATCAACCTTTTTGTTCTAAGCGTCCAGTGATCTGCAGAAGCATTTGTTAAATATTTATTAATTTTTTTAATCGCGTCTCAGCCTTACAAATACTTATGTAGTCTGATAATCTAGATGAAAATCTATAATTTATGTCAGGAATGCATATTCCATAGCCAGTTCTATTATTTTTCTTTGAGGCATCTGTATAAATAAAAGTGTGGGGATTTTTAAGTCTTTCAGTTGCAGATTTGAATTGTTCTTTTATCATGCAATCATTCTTTTTAATTTGACAATCTAATACTTTTTTAGGATTATTTAATATATTAAAATTGATTTCATAACATGGGAACTTAATACTTTTATATATTTTCTTGAAATAAGGTAAGATACCAGATAAGGGATCCTATTTTTATTTAAATAACTTGAGGCAACTATTGTTTTTCTCCGAATATTATGTATTATTATTTATAATATTGGGTGATTTTCTAGCGTTATAAGTTTTGCAATAAACGGACTTGCCAGAATCTTTCTTCTGTGTTCCAGATCAGGCATTGATGCTTCCGCTAAAAGAGCTGCCCCAGGGGTGGATTTCATGCAACCCAAACAAATTCGTATACCCTCAAAATATACTGAATCTATTTTCCTTAAACACTTTTGATTTGCTGGCTTTATGGAAAAAGAACCAAAATCTAAATGGGATCTAACCAATGCACCAAAGATGATCAGCAGCGTGCATGGGTCAGCTCCCCACCACACCCTACAAACCGCCCTCAGAATATTTAACGATTTTTTTGCTTTGTTGATTATATTTTCAATAAGCAAGCCCCACTTTAAGTGCTCGTGAAAAATAACCCCCAAATATTTATCCTGTGGTTTGTAATTAATATAATAATTCTCGAAGTGAATTACTGGTGGTTGGAACCTTCTTCTACTAACCCAAACTAACTCATTTCCTAATACCATGTTAATCATTTCTAAGGATCTATTTATCTTATTAACCAGAGTATTTACATTCACCCATTTGATAAAAATGACAAAGTCATCCGCATAACCAATCACATTATCTAGATCTAAATTAAACAGTTCCAATATGTAAATGTTGAAAAGTATTGTGCTTAGGTAATGGAGAACCTTGTGGCAGGCCTTTGTAGCCAAAACCGTCGCTAAAAGGAACCATCTATTTATCTAGATTATTTAGTTTATCATATAGTTTATAATACAAATTGACATGGTCGTATACTGACCTAATATCTAAAAAGACTGCTATCACTGAGTCTAAAGAACAAACCGCCTCAAAAATATATGAA
Source organism: Pissodes strobi (assembly GCA_016904865.1). Taxonomy (NCBI): domain Eukaryota; kingdom Metazoa; phylum Arthropoda; class Insecta; order Coleoptera; family Curculionidae; genus Pissodes; species Pissodes strobi. The sequence goes on along the minus strand of MU189859.1, from coordinate 20,783 downwards.
GAGAGATAAGACATATTATCGTATATACCTCTCCTTCCGAAAACTTGATTGCTCATTTGGAAAAATAGATCTATTTTCCAACAGCCATTCGATTTTGTTTTTTTATCATAATTTCGAGTATTTTACAACCACATGATGATAAAACTATAGGTATAACTAGTGGGGAGAGATGGGACTTTATTTGGTTTTAAAAAGGTGATTATATTATATTTTCTCCATGAATCTGGTATCAAACCTTCAAAGAGTCATTTATTATACCAGTTCAGTAGAGCACGTTTTGCGCTCCAAGGCAAGTTTACAGCCATGTCATCCCTGCCTGGGGCTGATAGTTTTTTGTTTTGTAATACGTTAGGTTTGTTCTAGCAGCGATTTCAAACGGTTCCAAACCGTACGGAGTTTGCGCATAGCCATATAAGCGACGCTTATATCGTTATGCGCGAACTCCGGACGGTTTGAAATCGCTGCTAGAACAGACCTGTTATTTAGTTCTTGTATAGTAACGGGTGCTGTGCCACCATTGCCACATGTTTGCAACAAAGTAAAATTAGGGTAAATGTGCATGAATACTTGACATTCTGTTAAGATTTTTTTGTTTAATTTCATCCGAGATAGGGCAGTTAGAGGATTTGTTATTGTTTTTGGCACTTTTTTAAATTTTGTTCCAAACATACTAGATTCTCTATTCAGGGTTTCACAAAATGATAGGAATTTTCCTTTTTTCCTTGTTCTTAGTTTTCTCGTTGCGACTGCTATGATTTTCTTAACTTTTATATAATTTTCTAAAGTTGGATAATTATTAAAATTGGAAATGTAGTTTTTCCTTTCCTTAATCCACCTGGAACAGCCCTGGCCTATTTTCTGTAGAGAACCACATTCTTTAAGGGGAACTGAATCCCTCAGCTGCTTGATTCATGACATCCATTAAGTTGTCATAGTCCAAGTTACCATCCCTTTCACTTAATTGTAGACTTATTTTCCCTATAAAGCTGCCAATTAGCTTTATTGACATTTCTTACCGTATAAGTTCCTGCAAAAGTTTTCTTCAAATTACAATTATTTGCTATATTGATCTCTAGATACGTAGGATAGTGATTACTGTTGCCACAGTCATGAATAACTTTCCAGTAAGAGTTGTTAGCTAACAAGTTGCTGACTATTGTTAAATCCAGTGCACTGGAGTTAAAATTTGGATTCTGAACAAGTGTAACAGACCCATCATTCATAATGCTTCTGTTATCCATGATAAAATCTGAAATTATTTTTCGTCCTCTATTGGTCGGAGAGCTATCCCATAGGGGGTGATGGGAATTAAAATATCCCATAATGACCACTTTATTTGTGATCAAGCCTTGTAATAATTCTTCAAGAGGATTAGGGTTAGGGGCAATGTTCTTATCTGAGTTAACATAAATATTAATTAAATACATATCAGCTATTTTAAAAACAATGAATTGAGTAGTCTCTGAATTGTGTTTTTTTATATTATCAAATTCCTTTTAACACACGTTGCCACTCCATCATATCCATCTGCTCTATCTTGTCTGACTATATTATATGATTTTAAAGTAAAATTGAAATTTGTCTTTAGCCAGGTTTCATTTATGAAAATAATATCAGGAGACTCCCTATGTACTAATGCAATTAAGTTATCTCTATTCGATTTAATACTACCTATGTTCCATTGAATAATTTTCGGATTGAATATGAGGTTTATTGTTGGCATATTTTAGCAAACTTTTAAGGGAAGGGAACACTTAGATTTCAACTTTTGAAAAGTAGTCAGATACAGTTAAGAATCGGACTCTTGATCCAGGTCCAAATTAGTGCCTGGATTCAAGTAAGAGAACAATATATTTGTAATTGTGTGTTTATTTTCTACTGAAGTGTTAATAATATCTTTTTTCTATTTTGGTATCATAAAGAAGTCTTTTCGATACGCAAAGTAGTGTCGAAAAGAAGCTCTTTTCCACACTGCTTTTGTTGACTGGTTGCCGCAATATTAAAAAAATTGTTCAATGTCAAGGCTCTCGGGCAAAAATTACAACACCGTTTTGAATGAGATTCCTAATAATAACAGAATACAGACGTCAAAAGTGACAAGATGGCCGTCCAACTTTTGATCGCTACTTGAATAAATTAATGTTTTTCATTAAAAAACGTGCAAAATAGAAAAAAATAGTATAAAATACACGTTTTAAAAGACATTTAGCACACTCACACGTTAGGAAACTCCTCGCAAGCCGGTCGCTCCCTATTTTCGTGCACGTGCGACAAAATATGATCTTTTAAATTTGGAATCTTAATATACTATTATGCAATTACTCATTTCACTGTTATCAGCAGACGATTGAGACCGAAGGTTATTATTGTGAAGTGCACTATTAGGCTGGGTTAAATTGTTCAATTGCTGATGTGAAGATCTTTGGGTATATGTCGACGCTATATCTGTGTTGTCTTGCTTTGCTTGGTTCTTTTTTATTGTAGCCCTTCTGTATAATTCTCTTCTTACTTACATTATTTGATAAAGCCTCCTGACCGATCTTTTTATTGGATTATTTTGAAAATATTGAATTCTTCTTTCAGTCGGGTGAAGTAAATCGTGTCTATTATTCTGATTGCTTCCATCCCTCATTCTCCTCTTAATTTCTGGGAAATCATTACTTTTAATGAAAAGTCTCCTCTTTATTTATATCTTCTTTTACACGCCTCATCAGCGTCATAAAATGTGAAGATTTCGAGGGCCATAAGTTCCTTAATATTTTTTTGTCTACTGTACTCTTGGACATTTCTTTGATATTGACTTATGTCTTCCTTACAATAGAAGCATTGAGTTGCACATGAAAAATTATCTTCACCTTCTTCTAGATGTTTCTCCTCTTTGCAATTAAAGCATTTTTCTTTACCTTTGCAATTATTTTTAGCATGTCCATAGCGGAGGCAACGATAACACTGAGTAACCGGCGAAATATATACCATAACTGGCCGTTCCAGTCTATAGAAGTTAATCGATTTTGGCATAATAGTTCCCTTGAAAGTAAAAAGCACCGTCCCGATTGGTTCATATGTGGTCACGTTATTATTATTATTTTTTTTATTCAACCGTTTAATGTTAAGAATCTCGATCCCCTCATGAGCCCGACAGCATTTTCATATCAGCTGTCGATTTGCCTCACTATTCCTTTACAAATCACAACATTTTAGGGTATAAAAATTTTATACCGCTTATCTAATAATACCTTATTTTTGACAAAATTATTGGCCGTTTCAAAATTTATAAATTAAATAGAGATTCTGTTTAAACCTTTATTATTATTTGTTTTAACATCAGCCAAATTCAAATTAGAAATATCCCTAGCAATTTTTATATTATTGAATTTTCCAATATTAAATCCAACCGTATCGGTCGATTCTAAATATACTACGAACGGGCCATAGTCGTCCTTTCAATAAAAAAAAAGTTATTTTGATGATGAGAATAGCATAAGAGAAAAATACTTTTATCGAATAGCTTAAACAAGTCACTGTTGTTGCCTTGCATGTCATGTGGAAGACTTGAAGTCGAACAGCAATTTAAATCCTTTAGCTAAGATACTATTCTCGCAGTCTCAATATAGCAGAGAAACTATTTAATCTATCTACTGATATGGTGTAAAAAAATCGCGAAGGAAACTCACAATTACCTCGCGCTGGAGGTATTAAATATAACGTATTATGAAACCGATTGACGTACAATCTAATGTTCCGTGTGATGATAGTAAGATCGAAAATAGAAATTTCGAGAGTAAAAATATCGACAGTTGTTCTAGGAGGAAAATACATAAAAAAAGAAATATTGAATACAATAAGATCGGAAATACAAAAAAACGAATGCATGTATTGTTCAAAAACCAATTTTGAACACCCTTTCAAATCTAACGACATAACTTTGTACAATTTAATATTCCACGCCACTGTCCTCGCATTCCAAACAAATTAAAAACCTTGGCGATACTAAAGTAAGAATCAACTAAGAAAACGCCACCGCGTCATCCATAAAACGCGTTCTGTCTCACTTTAGTTTATTTCTGTTCAATGTTTGCGGACTTTGTCAAGTATGACGCTCGTGTGTTTTTCTTAGTTGATTCATACTTTACTAACGCCCTCTCTTGTTTACAACGTTTATCCACTGCGTTAGGTAGCGTAGAAAGCTAAAAGTTAAGCGTCCTCTAAACTCATCTGACCAATCACAGCGCATCCTACCAGTAGCCACTTCCCCAAACTAAAATTCCCTAAAGATCAGATCTTTAATAATCGAATTTCATGAAAACTAGTCAGCAGATTTCAATCGGATTTGTATCAAAATTCATAATATTAATTTAGACAACCGGTCATGTTAAGTTTTTACACAATATCTCTGTATTTACATTATTGCCCTTTCCATGCCCGAAGCGATGCATCTTCTCCCACCAGAACGGGCGGTGACAACTTCGAGACACGTTCTAGATTCTAGAATTCAGTAGTAAAAAGTTACATTTCGACTCTGCGCCATGTAAGTCGCTCTAAATGCGCTGTTCCCGCCGACATGGCGTCAAGCCGCCATGTCGGGCCAGTTTTCACGTTTTGAGACCTCATAATCTATCTAGTTCGTTACTCAAATGACATAGTGATATCCAGCTATAATCATCGTCATATCAAGCCTACAAAAAGGTATTTATCTGCATCCTGACTGCCATTATGGAGATCCACTGATCTCTAGTTCTAAGCCTAGAAAAAGGTATTTATCGGCATCCTGACTGCCATTATAGAGATCCACTGATCTCTAGTTCTAAGCCTACAAAAAGGCATTTATCGGCATCCTAACTGCCATTATTGAGACCCACTGATCTCTCTAATTCTCAGAGGCTGTACCATCGCAGTACAGTCCCCAACGGTCTTGCCCATGAGTTTTTTCAACATTCTTTATCACGAGTATACCACTGTGTTGCTATACTCTTTCCTTATTCTAATATAAGGATTACTCTGCACTAGTCTGCATACATTCTCTGGCCTTATTCTCAAAGTCAAAGTCAAAGTCAAGTATGCTTTATTGCCACAGAAAAATTCAAATAAACTTTATGGACAAAGCGAATTAAGATAAATAAGCTAAGCTAAACATAGTAGGGTAAATACAAAGCAAAACAAAACTTAATATATACAATAATATATACGATAAAAATAGAATAACAAGCAATTTTCAAGTTGAAATTGGTCACGATTTAACAAAAAAACTATATTACAGAACGTCATAAGAAGATAAAGCAGATCCACAGGAAGTACACAAAACATAGGGTAAAGAAACTCAGTTTATCAAAATATGAAACATACATTAATGCGAAGCGTGCTGTTGGGTAAAATAAGGAAGGTCATGTCGGTGGACTTGACTCGGTCAATGTGCATACGCTGCAGAGTTGAAATAACCAGTGAAAGTAAACAAAACATGACTAAAATTAATAGCCTGGTATTTATTTAATTTTGTGTAATTCCTGCACATCCGAAAAATCACTCATTTGTCAAAAAGATAATCCTATACCTACTATAAAATGATCTTCACCACCGCACATGATACCCCCAGTAGAAAATGTAACGATTAACGATTAGTTGAGATTAATGGAGAAAAAAAAATAAAATCTAATCCACGCAAAACTCATTTATAGAATAATATGGTCTTTCTAGTAGGTAAGCTTTCGTTTTTTCGCGAAACTTAGCAACTGAAGGGATGGATTTAAGATGTAGTGGGAGTGTATTATGTAACTTCTTGGAATTATAAAGAATAGATTTTTTTGTTAATTCAGAGGAGGGAAAAGGAAGGTAAATGTTCTGGTTCGAAATTCTTGTTGGGTACTCATGTTGTGGCCTTTCGGAAAATATGGTTCGATATTTGCGTATTAAACAAGTTGTTTCTAAAATAAACAAAGCAGGAAGCGTAAGAATTTTATATTTTTTAAAGTAGTATTCGCAATGAGCTCTGCCATTAAGACCAAATAAATAACGAATTGCTCTCTTTTGAAGTTTGAAAATGGTACGAAATTGCTCGGTGTTACAGCAGCCCCAAAAGGGAAGGCCGTAGCGAAGATGAGATTCAAACAAAGAGAAGTAAGTGAGCCTGGCAGTAGACAGATTTAATTCCTTCGAAACCGATCGAATTGCGAAGCAGGCTGAAGAAAGTTTTCTTGTCAAGGAATCAATATGTGCGGACCACTTAAGGTTGGCACTAATATTCAAACCTAGGAATTCAGCCGATTCAACGTATTTAATATTGCTGTTGTGAAGTAGCAAGGGTTGTTGTAAGGTTGTTTTATAAGATAAGGCTACCGTTTTATCAACGTTGAAACACAGCCAATTTGAGTCAGACCAAGTTTTGATTGTGACGAGATCGCTGGAGATATTAGAGTGTAGGGAGAAAGTATTAGAATCACTCCAAGTTATGCTTGTGTCGCCAGCAAAGAGAGAAATTTTACCATTGATTTTTAGGTATGTAATGTCATTAATATATATTAGAAAAAGGATAGGCCCAAGAACAGAGCCCTGTGGAACGCCACTGGCAATTAATCTGCAATCAGAATCAGAACCGTTCGCTCTAACAAACTGATGTCTATTTTCAAGATAAGATTGAAACCAGTCCGAAGGAATACTACGGATTCCATAAAAATTTAGTTTTCTTAACAAGATATCATGACACACACAGTGAAACGCTTTAGCGTAATCACAGAAGACTGTAGCAGTGGGGAGATTGTTGTTAAGGGATGAGTAAACATCGTGAAGCAACGAGAACATGGCGTCATTAGTACACTTGTTTGGTAAAAATCCGAACTGTTCCGGAGACAGTATGCCATGTCTAAGGAGAAATGGCATGAGGCGATTTTTTAATAACTTTTCAATGATTTTAGAGAGTACGGGCAACAGAGCAATTGGACGATAATTGCATAAGACATCCTTTTCACCTCCCTTATGAAGAGGAATAATTATCGCAGTTTTGAGACATTCGGGAAAAACACCTTTCGTGAAGGACGCATTAATTAAGGAAGCTAGGACATCCATAATTGGAAGTGGGAGGTTCAAGAAAATTTTAGTTGACAGATTATCAGTGCTAGGCTGCAAGGATTTACTCTTTACGCTGCTCATTACCTGAAGAAGTTCAAGGGTGGTCACGGGTCTTAGGAAAAAACTATCAGCGACTTTTTTAGAAAGAGGAAGAAACGAAAGAGGGTCGAGAGAAGGAAGGTATATTTTTTGCAGATATGCGCAGTCCTTTCTTGGTCCATGGTTTGTGACGTTTAGGTTTAATGGATTTAAGCGGGAAGGCTTTATTGAATGCATTTATAATTTTATTTAAGAAATCACTAAAGTCAGAATCAAGTTCACCTGATTCAAAATTCCAGTTTGTGTTTAGGCAAAGGTTACGAAATGATGAAAAATTGGAGGCTGAGAAGATTCTACCTAGGTGGCGAGTTTTTTTTGAGGGCCTATACGAAATATTTAATTTGGAGATTACTGCCTCATGATCAGAGAGACTCGCGCTAGTTACTGTCGATTGGACATCAGTTGAAGAAAAGTCGGTCGCTACATAGTCAATGATAGAAGAGGAATTGTTGGAAATCCGAGTTGGAGAGGTTACATGCATTGAAAGACCAAAAGAGTCAAAAATAGAAATTAATGATTTTTGGGCAGCACAAGCGCGGTAGCGTAGTCAATATTTAAATCACCGCACGAAATTGTCTTGCCTTTCACCGGCAGACCGTCTAGCAAGCTTAGCAGGTTATTAAAGAACAATTGCACATCGGAATTTGGCGCTCTATATATGCAAATTACGTGTAAAGCAAAGTTCTTATTCTAACCAATGGAAAATTCAAAATAGTTATCCGATTGGAGATGATCAAATTTAGTTACAGGGGAAAAGCCCTCGTTCAAGGAAAGAATCAGTGTTCCCCCATGAGCCGAGTTTTTCCGATTATATCTGGCTATTGTGGAATACTTTTCAACATAAAGCGGTTCATTCTCACTCAGCCAGTGCTCTGTAATTGCAACTAGTTGGGGGAACCCTGATTCCTCCAAAAACAAAAACAATTCATCAGTCTTATTTCGCAATGAGGCAACATTAACAAAAACCATACTAAACCTGGCGTCAGGATTAGAGGAATCTAGTCGCTCAGGACACGTCATGCTGCTTAAATTTTTTTCTTCGGGAAACCACTGGAGAAGTATTTTTGGTGACCCTCTCTGGACTTCTGAAGCTGAATCGTCCTCTCCGAAACAACATGGGATCTGTAGGAACAAAGATCTTCTTCCACTTCAGAGTGTTTAAACCCATATACAGCATGAAATTCGTGGTAGACCTTACGTAATATGTCATCCTGGATTGGCAGTCCTTCAGATGCTAGGAATAATCTGATGCTTATGTTCGTAAATCCCTCATAGCATACCGAGGCAGGTTGGTCATACAAATAGGCAAGGTACAACCTAATGGCTCTGAAGGTGGCAGGTTCCCTTAGCCTTGCCATAAGGAAACGATTACTAGAGTCGTTAGACTTACTGGCGGCCTGTGTTAATTTAACTGTTGGGGGAGTCAGCGGGTCCAGAGAGAAGGATGGTTTATGGGATGATTCCTTAGACAGTTTAATTTCGACATCGCTCACAAGGGCATTAGTTTTGCAAGCAGCGATAGCTTGTTTGTCAGAAGTTACTGTAGTTACCTTGTGCGCGTTAGCTTCACTGACTGCAGAGGGAAAGTCCCGCAGAGTGTCAGAGGTCGTACTGCTAGTCACTTTCGCCTTGGTGGAGGGAGTTAGATAGAGCTCTGTAGTTTTTTTTAGTTTTGTAGTTTTCTGAGAGATTTCAGATTCCGATGACCATCTAACTTGAGCCCCGGGTGGCCAGATATTGATGCCGAACAAATTCTCAGCGGACTTTCTTGATAGGGTCCCTATTTTAAATGTGGATCCTATGGAGTCATTGCACTGACTGACCAGGTTATAGCATCGAATAAATTCTGATGTTTTCAACTTTTCCTTCACATAGTGCACGATATTATTTGAAGTAAATCCTGCCGGGAGGTGTTCTACGATCACATACTGCCATCTTTGGGCACTTCTATAAATTCCGGAGTTGGAATCGTCTGGGATTGAGGAAACTTCAGTAGGCAGTTCCATTTGAGTGGAAGATGAAACAAATGCCGTTGACGTAGTTTGGGTGGAGCACGACGTAGAAGTAAAGCGTGTCATCGTAGGTAGAGCACTATGTTGTTTTGGGTTAGCAATTTTAGAATTTAAGTCCCTAACCAAGGTGGTAACATTTGCAAGGCTACTTTTTAAGTTGTCAATACCCTTCTTAATATCAGCGGACGAGGAGTCTTGCACCTGGATCTTGATGGTTTCCTCTGTATTGTTGAGTAGAATTTGAGAAATAGTAAAGACATTCTGTTCCACTTCCCTTACCGATTTCAACAGAGAATGAGGGTTACAAATGGAGAACACCTCCGACATTTTGTGAATATCGTCTATTTTCTTCTCCAAAAGGTTCCATTTAGATTCGTTATTCAATAAAATATCATACATCTCAGAAATAGTCGGTACACTGTTTGATAATTTACTCACACGGTCAGCCAGCGAGTCAAATATCTCCTGAGGAACCTGATTTTTTTGATAAGTTGGAAATTTTGTCGTTGAGATATCTCAAATTTGGAGAGTCACACAGGGCACAAAAGAAACGTAGGTGGTTAAATTTCTCCAGCAGCAAGGTCTTGGTAGTGACTTTGTCAAGGCCCGTACACTGGATACAGAAATATCTGCGACATTCACCACTGCAGCGCACTTTGTTATATTTGTCCTTATCGGGAAATTCTTTAAGGCAATTGTCGCACTTGTACATAGACATTTTCTTGAATCATGAGTAGAAAAGAAAGAAAAAAAAAAGAAATAAATAAATAAAAATACGAAAGAAAGCAAACACAAGAATTGTCGCGTATTGGGTGACTGGTCACGAAAATTCAAACAAAACAAAATAAAAAACCTACGGTGCGGAGCACGACAAACCCGACTGAACCGCACGACGATCAAACACACATGCATTATGCAGTTATATAAGGATTAAACGGCACTAGTCTGCCAATATACTCAAGTTTTCACAAGGCTATATCCCCTACGCGGATTTTAACTTACCTATGCTACCTGCATAGCGTGGTTTTACAATAATTTTTGCGTGTATAGAAACCGCACTCAGAAAGGCATCAATGTCATGCTATTATGCAATTACTGCATACCCTCTCAATCTACTACATTCCAGTCATTCTTGTTTGCAAGAAATTGAATTACATTGTACATAGAAGCTAGCAAGAGGCCTAGCAAGTGTTTTTAAAAGTGACTCCCCCAGTGTTGGAAGAGAAACTGCTGAACATTGAACGTTTCTCGTCAATGGTGAACATAGTGTACATATTAGCTTATAGGTGGACATTAAGGTAATAGTTATCCTGTTATTATTGCTTGTATATTATTGTATTTCATATCAAAGCTAAATCAGCTAACAGAGTTGATACTTAGCTGTTCCGCAGGAACTCTAAACAGACATTTAACTGTACATAGCTTCAAGGTTATATTTATAATCATATACTAGTTTAGTATTATAACTATTTATGCAATGCTTTAGTTTTTAAGAGTATTATTCATGTCATATTCTTCAAGGTCGAAACTTGCCTCGGCTGATATCGTTCATATCGTAGCACTGACTACGTACAATCATTCAATGTTTATATTTTGTGTATTTATGAGCTTCTAGTTATTTTCAAGTAAAGTAACTTATTAAAATATTCATATAATGCTAAAGCTTTTTGTTTTATTTACAAAATGACTTTAGAACTAGCCCTATGGTAAATTAAAGTGCCTACGAGCACATCTCTTTTTGTTTAGAAAATCAACCTAGATCGAGTCTGAAACATGTATCGAAAGTATAAAAGATCATAACTAGAAAATAATGAAACTGTAAGTCTTCGGATCGAAATAGTTGCTTGCTAGTTCTCGTAATGCCAGCTATTGCCAAAACTAGACAAAATAAATACAAAGAAACCATTACCCAAAGTAGGAGTGCGTGTGTCATAATCTGCGATCAGAAAACGGAAACTCTGCAAAAGAAACCAAGTGGTCTCTTGATCTAACAGCTTGCTCAAATCGAAGAATACCAAGACTCCATAGGATAATTTAAATATAATTGATTGGATTCGATATTTTGCGTTCTCAATATTGTGCAATTTCAAATTTAAAAGCAAACATTACATATAATTTTTACTATAGAAATTTTTGCATTCGATGTTTTATAGTTTCCATATTTTGCATTTTTGATATTTTGTACTTTCGTTATTCTGCACTTTCAATGTTTCGAACTTCGATTCTTTTGTCGTCTGCTCTAATGCACAGTCGCAGACCATGCTGATTTTGATTAGGCATATTTTACCTTAAACGAAAAATTTAATGACACTGTTTCAGCCCGATACACTAAAAAAGAAATCTATCGCTGCTATTACATTTGGTCTTTCAATGCATGTAACCTCTCCAACTAGGATTTCTAACAATTCCTCTTCTATCATTGACTATGTAGCGTCCGACTTTCCTCCAACTGATGTCCAATCGACAGTAACTAGCGCGGGTATCTGATCATGAGGCAGTAATCTCCAAATCAATATTTCTTATAGGCCCTCAAAAAAAACTCGCCACCTAGGTAGAATCTTCTCCGCCTCCAATTTTGCATCCTTTCGTAACCTCTGCCTAAAGACGAACTGGAATTTTGAATCAGGTGAACTTGATTCTGACTTTAGTGGCTTCTTAAATAAAATTATAAGTGCATTCAATAAAGCCTTCCCGCTTAAAAGCATTAAACCTAAACGTCATAAACCATGGACCACGAAAGGCCTACGCATATCTGCAAAAAATATGCGTTCCCTCTCATATAAAAAATCACTAACTCCATTCAACTTCTTGAATTCATTTCTAATTATAGAAAGATCCACCTAAAACTAATCAAGACAGCAAAGAAACTATATTATCAAAATCGTTTATCAACTGCTAAAAACGTATCCAAAGAGACCTGGTCCATTATTAACGATCTTAGAGGCAAAACAAATTTCGCAAATCAGAGCATGCCAAAACCAAATGATTTAAACGAATATTTCCCTCATGTATAAAAAATCCCATTAGAGGAGTGCAATTCTCGGAAAATTACAGCGATAATTGCACTGTAGAAACCGAAAGAGCACAGCGATAATTGCATCGTACGTATCTATGGTAATTCCATTGAAAATTTGACAGCGACAATTTATAAATAACGTCAATGTCTAGTGAATATATAGGTATTATTAAAAATGTCTCGTTTCGGATTAAAAAAAAAAATCGTTTTTTTGCATCTCTGTACTTTGTTTACAGTTACATGTACGTTTTTGTATTAAAAAAAGAATAAAAATGTATTTTTTTAAAACCATGCCCTAATTCGGGAAATATTCCCCCGAATTACACTCGTGCATCAAAATAACCAGAAAATTTTGCATTCGAGCGTGTTGTCTTAGAAAAACTGCATTCGGTCATTTTCATATTTTGCAAAAAGAGCCCTCCACCTTCGGTGTCGGGCTCTTTCTCCAAAATATGAAAATGAACTCATGCAGTTTTTAGACAACACGCTGTCATGCAAAATTATCGGTAATTTTGGTGCACTTGTGCAATTACTTCCGAATATTTTATCAACGTGAGCAAAAATGTTACCTTTGGTATTTCTCCTTCTCTCGACCCTCTTTCGTTTCTTCCTCCTTCTAAAAAAGTCGCTGATAGTTTTTTCCTAAGCCCTGTGACCAGCCTTGAACTTTTTCAGGTAATGAGCAGTATAAAGAGTAAATCAACGTGTAGCACTGATAATCTGTCAATTAAAATGTTCTTGAACCTCCCACTTTCAATTCTGGATGTCCTAGCTTCCTTAATTAATGCGTCCTTCACGAAAGGTGTTTTTCCCGAATGCCTTAAAACTGCGACAATTATTCCTCTTCATAAGGGAGGTGAAAAGAATATCTTATGCAATTATCGTCCAATTGCTCTGTTGCCTGTACTCTCTAAAATCATTGAAAAGTTATTAAAAAATCGCCTCATGCCATTTCTCCTTAGACATGGCGTACTGTCTCCGGAACAGTTCGGATTTTTACCAAATAAGTGTACTAATGACGCTATGTTCTTGTTGCTTCACGATGTTTACTCATCCCTTCAACAATCTCTCCACTGCTACAGTCTTCTGTGATTACGCTAAAGCGTTTGACTGTGTGTGTCATGTCATCCATTAATTTCAATTAATCGGTAATCGTCATTAAATTTTTCTATTTGAGCATCATGTGCGGCGGTGATGAGAATCTTATAGTAGGTATAGGATTATTTTTTTGACGAATGTGTGGTTTCGCGGGTATACAGGAATTACACAAAATTAAATTTTCTAGGCTCTCAATGTTTGCTAGTTTTCACTAGGTATTTCAACTTTGCAACCTATGCACATTTTTCGAGTCAAGTTCACCGACATGACCTTCCTTATTTTTTCCAACAGCACGCTCCGCTTTAATGTATGTTTAATATTTTGATAACACTGAGTTTCTTTACCCTATGTTTTGTGTACTTCCTGTGGATTTGATTTAACTGCTTATGATGTTCTGTAATGCAGTTTTTTGATAAATCGTGACCAATTTCAACTTGAAAATTGCTTGTTGTTCTATTTTTATTGTATATATTAGGTTTTGTTTTGTTTTGTATTTGCTCTACTATGGTTAGTTTATTTACAAGCTTTTATTTACTTTCACCTGTGGGTGTGTCTGTCTGTCCGTAATAAAATCTTGCAAGCTGAATTAGAACTACTTCTAAATGTCCGATTGACTTGAAATTTGGTACACGTTTATAGTTCCGATGACAATACAATATTATAATGTTGTTAAGTGTACACCTCCCCCCCTTTCAGGGAAAGGGGAGAGGGGCACTACTTAAAGTATGTCCGATTCCGTTAAAAATTGGTATATGGGGGTTTTTGGGGACAAGGAAAATGAGTTTTCTATCAGATTTTGAAAATTCAAAATGGCGGGTTCAACATGGCCGATATTGGGTTAAATGTTGCAAGTCAATTTTAGCTGACTTCTACACATCCAATTGGCTTCAAATTTGGTATGCGTTTGTAGTTCAATTGAAAATATAAAACTATGGTCTTGCTTACACTCCCCCCCCCCTTTGAAGGGTAGGGTCGGGGGCACTACTTAAAGTATGTCCGATTTCGTTTAAAATTGGTATATGGGGGTTTTTGGGGACAAGGAATTTGAATTTTTATCAGATTTTGAAAATTTAGAATGGCGGATTCAACATGGCCGATTTTAGGTTAAATGTTGCAAGTCAATTTTAGCTGACTTCTACATATCCAATTGGCTTCAAAATTGGTATGCGTTTGTAGTTCAAATGAATAAATAAAAGTAAAAAAAAATTAAAACCAGCTTTTATTTAAATGCACTAAAAAGAAGAAAATAAAATTTGAAGTGAATCAAACCCATTATTTTGTTAATTAAACATTTTTATATGATATAAAAGCTGTTGGGAGCTTTACCTGTTTAAATTTCTCGCGACAAGCTTTTATATCATATAAAAATTTTTAATGTAACAAAATAATGGATTTGATTTACTTCAAATTTTATTTTCTTCTTTTTAGTGCATTTAAATTAAAGCTTGTTTTAATTTTTTTTTCTTTTATTTATTTTTTACTTTTTAGCAGGTATTATGGTATAGCAAAATCATAAATTTAGTAAATATTATATTTTTATTTATAAAACTTAGATTTGTAGTATATAATAAAAACCATTTTGAATCCGCCATCTTGAATTTTTAATATGTGATAAAAAAAATTATATTCCTTGTTCATAAAAACCCCTAATACCAATTTTAAACCAAATCTGACATTCTTTAAGTAGTGCCTTCACCACTAACCTTTAGAGGGAGGTGGGAAGTGTAAGCAACACCACTGTCTTCACAAGAATAAACAATGGCAACACCATAGTTTTATATTTTCCTTTGAACTACAAACGCATACCAAATTTGAAGCCAATTGGATATGTAGAAGTCAGCTAAAAATGACTTGCAACATTTAACCCAAAATCAACCATGTTGAATCCGCCATTTTAAATTTTAAAAATCTGATAAAAAATTCAAATTCCTTGTCCCCAAAAACCCCCATATACCAATTTTAAACGAAATCGGACATACTTTAAGTAGTGCCCTCTACCCTACCCTTGAAAGGGAGGGAGGAGGGGGGGGGGGGGG
>MU189858.1:35539-48181 GCA_016904865.1 Pissodes strobi | reverse complement strand
CTCAGAGTTCGCATTGGTGAACATTTAAATAGGAACAGGAACTCTGCTTTTGGTGAACACCTGCGTGACCATAACCATAGTTTCAGTCCTAACGCCAACGTTAAAATCCTCCAAAACATCTCATCTAAAAACTACAATAGACTGGATTTTCTGGAAGACATCGAGATCAACAGCGAGCTGAATACTAACAACCATTGCCTTAATACTCAAGTTAATCTGAACAGACCTTATATACCTTTACACAGGCGACTTCTTGATTGAAGTACCTCGGTCTACACACCGTCAAATTTTTTCACTTAATTAAGCACTTTGTTCTCTCATAAAATACATAAAAATAGCTTTTAATACTTATAAAATAAGAAATTTCCATTGATTTTTACCTAGTTGAGTTAGCTCAGGCCAGTCTCTTCTCCCTAGTAGTTAAGCTTTTCTTTTCCTTCTTTTCTTTCCATTTTCCTGAGTGGAGCTAGCCCAAGCTAGCTCTTCTCTTAATTAGTTAAGCTTTTCTGATTCTTCCTCTTTCAACCTTGAGTAGATTTAGCCCAGGCTAATTTCTTCTCTAAATTAGTTAAGTTCTTCCTTCCGTTTCTCTTTCATTTCCTTGAGTAGAATTAGCCCAGGCTAATTTCTTCTCTCAATTAGTTAAGCTTTCCCATTTCTTCCTCTTTCATGGAGTAGAGTTGGCCCAAGCTAATCTCATCTCAAATAATTAAGCTCTCATAATTTTTACATATCTCATTTCTCCGAGTCGAACTAGGCCAGGCTAATTTCTCCCCCGAATTAGTCAAGTTTCCTTTTTTCTTCGAGTGGGGTTAATTTAAATTAATATCATCTCTCTAACATTTTACTAGCCACCTACTTTATCAAATATTCCTCCATTCAAACTTACACCCATCTGGTTAACTAATTTAAATCTAAACCTTTCTGATAATTAATGAATCTAGTTTGTCTCAGACAAATCAATTTGTCGGGTCTAGTCTGGCACAGTGGTATTTCTTCTACAATCTAAGTTAAAATTTTGTAAAATTAGTTACTCAACACTGTTCCTCTCTCTTACATTACCAATTTTTTAAAATTTAAAACTACCGCCAATTTTTGACGTATTTCCTTTTGCGTCTGCGGTCTTCGGTTTACTTGTCAAGCTTGTCGACAGAGACATGTTTGTCATTCCATCAAAGCGTGGTTTCCACGTCTGGCTTTAATTTGTTAAATGTTTAAATTATGTGAACCTTTCTTATAATGTAGAGTGTGTTTTTAATTTTGATGTGACCGGTGTCGTTTTGATGTTGTTTGTGCCTCTTGTGGATATCTTTTGTTCCAACTGACAAGTGAGTGAAAAAACTTCCACCATTTTCTTTTCCTTTTGCTTAAAATTACATAAAAATTAAACTCATCTTTCTCCAATTTACAGTTTTAATTACCATTTTTATCTTAATAAATTCAGAACTCAAAAAAGTCAAACTTAAAATTCAATTTCATTTTTTATTTCGCCATAGGTCACTGACAATTATTGCAACTTTACTTTGTTCAGCCCAAAAAATGTTACAGCCTATGCTGGTTTCCACTAATGGGTGGTTCTTTTACTCACTTTGCAGGAAACACTGATGATGGCTAAGGCCGAAAGCGCTCTGTTACGCTGATTAGACGTCCTTTTGGATTAAAATTTTTGCATGGAATACAAAAGTTTTTCATTTAGTACATTTCGTACAAGCACACAGCCTTCACTCTTCGTTCATGATTTTAGTTTATCTGAATTTATTCTGAAATAAGACAACCTGGTCATTTAATGTTTTCCGGAATAAAGAGAACATGGAACGTTTATCCGACCCTACCAAAAACTTATAATAAGGAAAATCGCGGTAAGGGCGGAGGCAACATTCCTTGTTCTACCAATTTTTTTCTTTGTTTCGGAAAACATTAAAAGATCAAGATGCCTTCTTTCGGGATATCTATAATTTAAAATGATGCTTAAAAAATAAACCCAAATAACTCAAAAGTTGAATAAATATTCAAACAAACTTATTGGAATATAGCTGAGAAGCTTCACGGAAGTTTTCATTGCTCTGTATAAAGCAGACTAACATGTCATATTTTTCAAAATATTGATAATTTTCATTTTGAGCCACCGTAAAAAATGCAATATTACACAGAAAATATAAATTTTGCCACTGAAAGGTCTTGCCAATAAAAAATTACCATTCCATTGTTCTTAATAGTCTCTGCCTGCTAATACTTATACCGTTGTTTAAAAGACAATGCTTAAACTATACTCATCAAGAGTGTCGTATAGAGACACATTTTGTGAAATTATGAATTTTAGGCTTATTATTTAAAATACATATAAGGTATTATATATTTTTATAAAGCTTATAACATTTCCAATCAAACGAAAGAAAAATATACAGGGTGTTCCATTTAAAAAAATTAAAGTTGGATTTATAGCAAAAAATTGGCAGCTCACAGCAAAAATCTGATCACGCCAGTGGATTCTACGTCAAAAACTGTATAAGAGTAATTTTTTAGCTTTGCGATATGTCAAAGGATAACGGAGATACGAGGGGGTCCCAAAATGCATTATTTTCAATTTCGCCCTGTATCTCAGAAACGAAGCGGGCTATGAAAATTTTGTTTATACCATCGTTCTTTTCACAAAAAAGTAGCACAGTATTGCGAAAACCGCAACTCTCTATCTTTACTCGTAAGTGAGATACCCCGTAATATCATCGAAAATGGGACACCCTGTACAAGAATAGAAAATAACTGTCCGAGAATATAACATTCCCGTCCTAGGCCGGGAATGTAACATTTCTGTCATATTCAAACGCCTTGTTTGTCAGATCTGACGTCTATCAAAAGTAACATTTAGCTGTTAGACGGAGAGCTGGCGGCCGCGGAGGTACTACGATCGTACCTCCGGCTGGAATTTTGAGATGTGGTTGGGGGGACCATCAGGAAGTGCCATCTGCACGGATTTTGCTCAAAATCCCTGCAAAGGACACGTCAGACGACTCAAAAGTGAAAAAAAAATTGCTCAAAAAATATTCATACCTCCGGCTGAAAATTTGCACGTTACCTGTTGGAATGTCACTAATGACGTATGCAAATCGTCAGACGCCTAGGTCGCTGCTAAAGAGGTGTCAGACGCGCTCAAATTTGCAAATTTTTGTTTTAATTTTTTTTTCTTACCTCCGTCTGACGTTTCAAAATATTGCAACAGAGACCATTCTAAGCACAAATTGAAATCGTCAGACGAAAATACCGCTGCGAAGTCCCCCTACAACGTTCAGCAAGCTCGGCCCGCCTGAGACCTATAATTCTTTTTCCAAAATTTATTTTCGTTATCTCCGTCTGACGTTTTTAGATATTACCGAAGAGACAATTTTAAGTACATATTTAAATCGTCAAACAAAAGTACCGCTGCAAATTCCCCCTGAAATTTGGCAAAATTCCAGCCTAGATGGCTGAATACTGTTACAATGTTTTTTTTTTAAATTTATTAAAACACTTGTTGGGTTAATATATGTTAGAAAAGAAAGTCAATTTATATATATTAAAAATTTCACATTTGAAATCTTCAAACATGGAAATTTCTTTTGAAAATTTCACACGGTACATTCCTACCTGTAATTCATAATGACGATTGCAGTCTCTGTGATATTTAAATTGACAGCTATTGTAACCTGTATCTTTTAAAATTTGTAGCCGCCTCTCGTCGTTTAATGTATAGACTCTAGATAAAACTATACTTTCTATTGTCTTTCGATCATAGGTACGTAATCCCACGCAACGACTCTTGACTGTTTTCCTTACTTATGCACAGTAAATACAACCTGTATAGATTTTTACTTTACTTTGTTCATTTGTTTTTTCCTAGTGCTTCAGCAGTTCAAATTCATTAATATATGCATATTTCAAACATTCTCATTCGTCAACTCTTGTTGCATGGATGTTGATGCATCAGCATTAACCTGAACATTTAGTTATTTTTCCTTATCACTAGTTTCCATAACGACTGCAGCAAAAGCTGCTGAAGTTAATGTGGATGGCTCGTTTGAGGACATTTCAGTTCTCGCCAATTCCATGTATTCATTGATATATTTTTTCGGCAAAGACGTAAACTAAAACGGAGTTTTATCCACAATAGCGAAACAGAATTATTGCACTCGACGCGCGTTTCGCTAACCATGTTAGCATCATCAGGAGATGATTAAAACTAAATATAAAACTCTACCTAACTCGCTTTTATACTAAATGTTTGCTTAATCAAGCGGAACCAAAGGAACCAATCCTGGAAACCCACTAGTCACGCTCGATCAACCAATACAATGGACTATACGGAATAGGCCCTCTATCTCTATTTAAACTATTCTTACATTTACTAATTTCCATACTTTCATATGCGTCTAATAATCTCCTATCAGTTATATTATGAATTAATTTAAAATTTTTAATTGTTATTCTATGATGCTCGCCAACACTTGATTTTTCTGTTCTACCATACTTTAAATGAGCTATGTGTTCCTTGAATCTCGTTTGTAAAGATCTTCTAGTTTGCCCTACATATTTTTGGTTACAATACATGCATCCAATTTCATATATTCCACTTCTATCTAATATTTCAATTTTGTCCTTTGGACCACCTAATAATTTCTTAATTTTGAACTGAGTTTGGTATACTAATTTTAAACCTACTTCCTTAAAGACTTTTTGGAGTCCTCTAGTATACTGAGGATTATATGGGGTATCGAGACATATTTTGTATTTTCATCCTGATTGACGAACGAAGTGGAATCACGAATGGTCTTTCTAAACAAATGCGTATTAATTAGTCTATTTATTAAGTTAGTATTGAAACCATTAACTTTCGCTATATTCTTAATTGTCTTCTCTTTATTATTAAATCTTTCTCTGCTGAGAGGAAAGTTAACCATACGGTGTACCAAAAAAATGAAAGCTCGCCATTTTGTGTTGGTCGCAGTGGAAGGAGTCACTAGGAATATATTGGGTAGGGGCAGTACTTTTTCTATAAATATCAAATTCTAGTGTGTTATTGTCGTTCCTAACCACTAAAGTATCCAAAAATGGAAGTTTGCCATTGTTCTCGACTTCATAAGTAAATTTAATAGTGGGGAAACGGTTGTTTAATTTGGTTACAATATCTTTGATATTAGCGGTTTTTGTGTCGAAAATCGCGAAAATGTCATCCACATATATGTACCATACCCTTGGAAAATATTCGAACTCCTGACTGATTTCATTTTCAAATTTACTCATGAAAAGGTTAGCTAAGAACGGCGATAAAGAGTTGCGCATTGCCGTGCCTTCAAGTTGTTGGTAATAGTTATTTTTATATTGAAAATAATTTTAATCCATACAAAGCTTGGTTAAAGTTAAATATTCTTGTTTGATTTCGTTATCAAAACTGTTCATCTCAAGTAATTCACCAACCAAGGTATTGCAAGGTCTGTGGGATTGGAACACTAGGGAACAATGAGCAAACATCAAACGAGATTAAAATTTCACCTTCCTTAAGGTTCGTACCTTTAATTTTGCTTATGAAATCTAAGAAATTTAGTACTCCTGAACTCTGTTGTTTTATAGGTAAATTTTCAAACTGGTTTGCTAGCCACTTGAAAATATTATAAGTTGACGATCTTAATGCCGAGACTATGAGACGCATTGCCTTCCGAGGTTTATGAATCTTGGGGCGACAATATAGTTTCGGCATAGTAGGATTGCTCACAGATAATTTGTATTTAATTTGATCAGAAATAAGGTTGCTACATTTCTTCCAAGTGTTTTTTTACCTTGTGTTACCATCTTAGATAACGAATTCCTTGAGATTTTGTTATAGGGCCCGGATTCTATTAAATTATCAACTCGTTGAAAATATTCGTTTTTGCCTAATATAACAACCTTATTACATTTGTCAGCCTTTAGATAGAAAACATCTTTCTCCTTTAATCTCTTGATCGTATTTTTTCCTTTTCCAGGACGAGAGTTAAGATTATTATTAATTACAAAAATAAAATATCCTCACTATATTTTAACTTAAATGTTTTACGAACTTGAAGAACTTCTTTTGTTTATCCGCATTTAGTAACGGTATTAACTCAGTTACACCACTAACTTCGCAAATCACACACTTCCTATTATTTCCGCAGAACTGTTCTCTATTCCCAACAATGCTACGGAAGACATTTGCGCGCATAGCCAACTCAGCATTTTTTTAAATAATCGATAATATGAAGCGCATCGGGGGTTAGTGAGCTGGAATTTCGCGATATTTCAGGGGGATTTTGCTGTGGTATTTTCGTCTCACGATTTAAATATGTAATTAAAATTGTCTTTACGATAATATGGAAAAACGTCAGACGGAGGTAACGAAAATAAATTACCGAAAAAAAAATACGTCTCATACGGCTCGAGCTTTGTGAACGCTGTAGAGTGACTTCGCAGCGGTATTTTCGTCTGACGATTTTAATTTGTACTTAGAGTGGTCTCTGTTTCAATATGTTGAAACGTCAGACGGAGCTAAAAAAAAATTTAAAAAAAAATCACAAATTTGAGGGCGTCTGACACCCCTTTAGCAGCGACCTAGGCGTCTGACGATTTACATACGTCATCAATGACCTTCCAACAGGTAACGTGCAAATTTTCAGCCGGAGGTATGAATATTTTTTGAGCAATTTTTTTTTTAATTTTTGAGTCGTCTGACGTGTCTTTTGCAGGGGTTTTGAGCAAAATCCTTGCAGATGGCAATTCCTGATGGTTCATCCGACTACTTCTCTTAATTCCAGCCGGAGGTGCTATCGTAGTACTTCCGCGGCCGCC
Source organism: Pissodes strobi (assembly GCA_016904865.1). Classification (NCBI taxonomy): domain Eukaryota; kingdom Metazoa; phylum Arthropoda; class Insecta; order Coleoptera; family Curculionidae; genus Pissodes; species Pissodes strobi. The sequence continues at coordinate 41,347 of MU189858.1, read as the reverse complement.
AGCTCTTAGTCTATGTAGTTTCCGTAGCTACGTAATAAACTTCAAGCTCGCTCGATTCAAAACTTGATGTTATGTTGAGTTTAAATTTAAAACACCGTTTTTATTTAGAGTAATATTTGGCTCTATTTATATAAGTACGTATTCTAATTATTTTCGATCGGATAAAAAGTAGTATGTGCAACTCGTAGGAAAAGCACACTCCTGGACGACTGTGGTAGTTGCTGGACGAGGCGCAGCCGAGGCCAGCAACACAGGAGTCCAGGAATGTGCTTTTCCTCCTAGTTACACAATATACTATTTAGTGATAACGTGAAATTTTGCTGCGATAGTTATAATGCCGATTTGGCAGACTGATAGTGTTGTCAGGCTAACAAATCAATCTCTAAGTATGTTTAAACATTTGAAATATAAAATATTGAAGAAAAAAATTAATAAAGCGTGTTACAAAACTTTACTCACTTAGGTAAATACACCGTTTAAAAACTTAGAAACTAGGAATAAAAATGTGGTAGACAAAAGTAACAAAAATTATCGAAAATAAATTGTAACTCTTTAGTCTCAAAACAGTTTTTAGTATATTTTACACAAAAAAAATAAAAATAAAGAAAACAGCTATACACTGTAGAAATTATGATACAGAAGATACATATGTTATTAATCTGTGTTTATTTCACTATTGTCTATTTCATGTTGATCAATACAATCGTCGCAAATCATTATATAATGTTCGAAGCAACTAAATGTTCTGCCTTTCTTAAAATTATATTTTGTTTTTCAGTTTTTTCTTGCCAGGAATATTGTTTCTCTCTTCTGGAACATTATTTTCAGGCAAATTGTAGAACCTATCTTCTTCCAATTTTAATTGGAAGGCGTTTGTGTAATGTAGCGCTAAGTCTTCTAAAAACTGACTGCGATTCATTCTGAGTGAACTATTAGCAGCAACAAAAACATTATTAGCATTTATGTCTGCAACATTGGAACAGTATAAATAACCAATATGGACCACCTTTTAGTTCTTCGGGCTGTATTATAACTAGTACAATGTTCATCCACTACATCCACCCCATCTCGTGTAGAATTGTATAGCATTATTATTTCAGGTTTTCCAGTTTGTGGATCTATGCAATCATCATGACACAGGGTTAATAACAAGAAATCATGCTTCTTGTTAGTTTTGGGATACATTGATGAAGCAATTTGGCGTTTTTCTTGAACAAACCCCCTTGGTAATTCAGGTTTGTTTTCTTTTAAGTTTTCGATTACTGTAAGTTTATAATTCTTGTGCAAAGAGTCTGCTAGTTCTTTACTGTAAGCTAGTTGTTTCCTTTTGTGCTCGAAATAGGTTTGCATAATCTTTCCACTACGGCGGATAAACTGTTACCTTTATAGACCTTTATATTCGAGGTGCAGAACATCTATGCTTTAGCAAGGGCAAAAATCTGGATTCCATATTTGTTGGGTTTATTTGGAAGAAAGATACATGAGCCACAACGACCCCTAAATGCTTTCAATTTTTCATATATAGTGAAGTACTTCGACATGAGTTATGTCAACTCGTCTAATTCATTCCTTTCAACTCGTGTTAATTTGGCATCGAGCCTAAAATGTCTAATTAAAAATCTTAAACTTTGTAGGGACTTTTTTTTTTAAATGTTTTGCACACACTCAAAAGAGAAATCCTACACCGCTCAACGAGCGGCGCGTGCGCAGAGATGACGGTGTACGTTGGTCTTGAAGCGCTGTAGGTTGTTTTCGAGAAAGACGTTACATAGAAGCCCATTCCAAAGCAAGGCAGCCCTCCAGAAAAGGAGTTCCGTAACAGCGACGTTCTAGGTATTCACAAATGAATCGTATGGTGATGAGCAGATTGTGTCTGTTTGGCACAACTCTGGACGGAATTATAAACGCCAGATCGTTCGAACTATACGAACTATAATGAAAAGTCCGCCTCTTTTCTTCGATGTTCAAGAGTTTAAGTCAACTCGGGTTGTTTTCTTCTGTTTGTAGTCCAGTATCTTGAGCAAGTATTTGGGTGCCCAGCTCCACACATGAGAACAGTATAATTTGGACCTTATAGAGCAGTAAGAGCTGATGAGGTGTGTATGTTGTACAACTTTTTGCTCTATAGCGTGCCCCTAGCTGTTGTGCTGCTACCTTGGCGATTTTCGTAACGTGATTACGCCAATACTGTTTTCTACGTTAACGCACAGCATGTTATGTATGTGGTCAGTCAGTGTTTGTCCTGTCATTGATAAATCAGATCCTGTGGTGCTTTTTTGAGATGACAGCTATTTGAGTCTTTTCTGCGTTAAACTGGATATTGTTTTCCTCCCCATTTCACGATGGCGGTCATATCCTCATTGATGACAGCAATCTGATTTTCTTGCTCGTGTTGGGAAAGAGCAGCGGTCATTGGACTCTGCGACATGAATGAAGATGATAGAGTGCTGTCGTCTGCAATACCAGCTTCGATGCTTCGATCCCTTAAAAATTCAAAAGTCACAGAAGCAGTGCTAGTGGTAGTCAATATGATGTGATTGGCTAAAAAATCGGTCATAGCACACATTATCAATTGCTTTGGATATAGTCAGACTAAACAGTTAGTTGCTATTCCGCTTTTTTTCCACAGACCGGGTGCATTTAGGTGATGCGTTTTCCTTACGCCTGACATGTACAGCAAACCCAATAAAACCTTTATTTCAATTTTCTGTTTAAAACTGGTTAGTTGCCGGCTGAGATGACCTATTAGTATTTTCAAAAATAATATTGAAAATATCGTCATCTATAAAACATTTCCAAATGTCTGTAAGGATTTTAAGCTTTTTGGCTTCGCCTTTCACTCCTGGCAATTCTTCCACTTCGTTGTATCATGTTTGCCACAAAAATAGAATTCTCTGGTGAAGTCTCTATATTTTTCAGCATCTGAGAGATCTCGTTCTGAAGCCGTATCTTCGTGAAGTATTTCAACGTTGTCTGTTTCGTCGTCATATTCAGAATCATCGTATTCTGTAACGTATGGATCAATTTCGTTCATTAACTGGACAAGTCTGGTCTGGTCACTTTCGTACGACATTTTCCCCAAGAATATTTTAAAACTATATTATGCAAAAATTAAAATTCACAGTCCTTCACAAAAATGCAACCGGGGGAGACATTGAAAATGCCGAAGCAGAATGCAACGCTTACTAAATTTGAGATCTAAGAAAACTTATAATTGTGTGGAAATATAATAGTTGATAGACGTTTGGGTGAGATCAGATTAGATTACGTAAGTTTACTTTACCAAAATATTCCAAGTAAATGCATATTACTTAAAGTTTCGTTCTTTTTTACAATTTATAACGTTATAAGTGTGGTTGAAAAAGCAAAATACCATTTGCATTCGATTCGTCTAACATTCCTCGATCTAACGATATGAGAAACGACTAGTCTGTCGTGAGAAAATAAAAGTCTCCTTCACCCACCCTAAACACAATCTTATGCAAAAAACTACTTTTAGCAGATTACGTAAGTTTAGTTTACCAAAATATACCACATAAATGCATAATACTTCAAGTTTCGATCGTTTTTAAAATTTACAACATTAGTGGTGGTTGTAAAAACTGCATTCGATTCGTCTCACCGATCTAACGCGATTAGTTTCACTTAGTATCAACTTATTTTAGTCATTTAAGTCGGTTCCAATACGTTATAATCAATTTTAATAGATTTGGTTAGTTTTGGTTAGACGTCTAATCAATTTTCGATTAGTTTCACTTAGTCTCAACTTTTCTTACTTATTTGAGCCGGTTCCGTTACGTTATAATTAATTTAAATAGATTTAGTTAGTCGTTTAATCAACTTTCGGTTAGTTCCACTTAGTATCAAATTATTTTACAGCTGCTTCCTATACGTTATAATCAATTTTAATCGATTTGGTTAGTTTTCATTTATTAGTCATCAAATCAATTTTTGGTTAGTTTCACTTAGTCTCAACTTATTTTAGTTATTTGAGTCGGTTTCGATACGTTATAATCAATTTTAATAGATTTGGTTAGTTTTGGTTAGCCGTCTAAACAACTATGGGTTAGTTTCACTTAGTCCCAATTTATTTTGCTTATTTGAGCTAGTTCCGATACGTTACACTCAATTTTAATACATTTGGTTAGTTTTGGTTTATCGTGTAACCGACTTTCGGTCAGCTTCACTTAGTCTCAACTTATTTTAGTCATTTGAGTCGGTTCCTATACGTTATAAGAATAATTTAAGTGATATACGTACGCGCTATGCAGGTATAACACGCTCTCCTGCTCTGGTCTGTATGGAACCATGTAATAAGCTTATTGTCAGTTTAATTGGTCGCGCACAATTGTAAAGTTAATATTGGTGATTTGGTGTAACATTCTCTGAACTAAATTTACGATTAGATTGCTGTTATTAGTTAGAATAGTAGTCATAATCTATATCTGCTCCATTTTCAACACCTAGCACCGTATCGTCATTCCAGTGGTATTAAGTCTAAGTCGTCACTCATATGGCTGGAGGCAAAACTACTCGAAGTACTACAATGAGTACCAGTGATTCGGTGGATGAAGGTACCGAAAAGCTCATAAATAATGTATGTGCTAATTTAACGCATCAAATTGGACAGCCGCCGCTTTGATCGAATAGATGCTAAGCTTTCTGAAGTCACCAATAGCTTATCCTCTTTAAGGGATCAAAGTGCTTCAAACTCTAAAGCAATATTGGGTTTAGAGGATAAGTCAGATTTCATTGAGCAGCTCCCTAAAAAAAATACATTACATATTCACGGCTTGCCTGACAACAAGGGAGAGATCATAGTTGATTGCGTGGTAACATTCTTAACTGAGTAGCTAAAAGTCAAGTGCTCATATAGCGACATTGATGCTGCTTTTCCTATTGGCCTAGCTGACGACGGCGGAAAGCCCCGTGTCGTACTGGTTACGTTTGTCCAATATATAAAGAAGCATGAAGTTTGCCAAGCCAAAAATATGTTGAAGGGTACAGATGTTTCAATTTTTGAGGACCTCACTAAGAGGCGTTTCGAGCTGTTGATGACGGCTAAAAAGAAATATGGTTCCAACAAGGTGTGGTCGGCTGGGGGCAAAATATTTTCATGGAATCATAAAGACAATAAAACATTTTTAGTTAGCAATTTCGAATAAGTTTGTATTTTATTTATTTATTTACCTTACAAATAACAATTTGTCTCCATCAATGTTACTTATTGTAGCTAGTAATTATTTCATTGCACAGAGCCCGTTCTCTTACATCGTTTTTAATATATCTAATATTTTATTCAGCTCGCTCTTTTATCGCTGCGATAAGTGTATTTTGATAATAAATGCGACTAGGTATTTCTGAAATTAGCAAAAAAATAGTCGTTTAGTGATATCTATAATTTATGTACTCGAATAGGATTCTAACTCGGTTTAGACCGGATATAAAATCATTTAGATATTATTTATTTATCTCTGCATGATTTAGACATTAATTTTACGTATCGATGGACGCCTGGGAAGTGCATATTGAATAAAAGAAGTTTCCTTTTGGTTTATACGCCTATTTTCAATGCTTATGATGTTTTATAACCTGTTGTGTATAATATTCATGACTAGGGCATGGTATGTAAGCCTCCAGATGTGTAAGGAATTAGTTAACTTTTCGCATTTTAATGTTAGATCTCTCTTTACTGGCTTCGATCTATTTTCGGATTTTTGAGCGATGGCTCGCTGGATATTGTTGGTCCCTCGGAAACATGGTTAAATAAGAATTTTTCTAATAATAGTTTGTCTATTGACGGATTTA
>MU189858.1:0-35439 GCA_016904865.1 Pissodes strobi | reverse complement strand
AGAGATAGAGACACAAGAGGCGGTGGCGTGGGTTTCTACATAAAAAATAGTTTTCAGTTTTCAGTACTAGACGTGGGTGATAATCATGCGGCTCCGGAACAGCTTTGGATTGACCGCCGTCGGCTAATTTACCTCTATCACTTCAAATTTTGGAAAGTAGCTTATTCGATCTGTTGCCGAATTACGACATACTTGTTTTTGGCGGTGATTTTAACGTTAACTTTCCGAACACAAGTAATAATCCAGGATTTACTTACTTTAGCGGCCTGTTGAATAAATATGGTCTTACTCAATGCGTTTCTGAACCTACACGGCTGGCCAACTCTTCGCAAACTTTGATTGATTTAATAGTTGTTTCCTTGCCGGAGATAGTTGGTGGGTCAAGGGTTTTGAGAATGGATAATATTTTGGATCACTGTCTAGTGAGTTGCGATTTAGTAAACTTTTTTAAACAAAAACCTAAACCTTTTATAAAACCTACAGAGATTTTTCTCTATTTAGTTATGATGATTTTCTTTACGATTTACGACATATTAATTGAAATCTTATATATACATTTGAAGATATTAATGATGGAATTGATTTTTTGAATACGAAGTTGACGGATCTGTATGACGTGCATGCACCATTTAAAACGGCTAAAATTACAAAGCCACCGGCTCCATCGCTTACAGACAATTTGAGGGTCATGATGAAACTCCGAGATAAAGCTCTTTCGAAGTATAAAAAAACCAAAAATGATGCAGCTGGGAATTATTATAAACAACTTAGAAATTTAACGATCACAGCTGTCAAAGCTGAAAAAAAGGCATACCTTCAACATGCATTTCGGACTGACCCGCGCAGTTTCTGGAAGACTATAAAATTTTTAAATATTTCCTCACAGGGTAATGATGTTTCTTGTCATCTGGCCAAGAGCTTCTCCGCCGATTTATTCAATGATTAATTTGTGAATAGTATTCCGATTTCTGCTGGTGGTGATAAGGAATTCATTGATCGCAATTATGTTAACAAATCTTGGTTTCGGTTCGATTCTCAACGCTTTGAATTTCAAGAGGTTTCGGAGGCAGTTGTTGAAAAAATTTAAGAGCAAAGCTGCAGGAGTTGACGGTATTAATATTAAAATACTCCTATATGCCTTTCCTTTTCTGTTGCCTTAACTTACTTTTATAATAAATAAATGCATAACAACACATCAATCACTGTCAAGAAACCAAAGTATTCATCTGAACCGGCTCCGATACGTTATAGTCAAATATAATGTTTCTGGTTAGTTGTCGTTAGTCGCCAAAATTCGGTTCGTTTTGGTTAGTTTCAACTTACTTTAATTTGTGTAACCTATTTCAATACATTTTAGCCCGTTTTGGTGCTTTTGGTTACTTTTGATTAGTTTTGGTTAGTCATTTATTCAACTTTCCGATATGTTATAACCAATTTTAATTTTTTTGGTTAATTTTGGTTAGTCGCTAAAATTCGGTTAATTTAAGTTATTTTTAACTTACTATAATATTTTTAATCTGTTTCGATACGTTTTAGCCATATTTGGTGCTTTTGGTAGTTTAGGTTAGATTGGGTTAGGTTGGGTTAGATGTCGTCGTGAGTAGTCGTTCAATCAATATTCAGTTAGTTTTAATCTTAGTCATTTCAATCGGCGCCGATATGTTATAATCGAATTAAATGTTTTTGGGTAGTTTTGGTTAGTCGCCAAAATTCGGTTCGTTTTGGTTAGTTTTAAGTTACTTTAATATTTTTAATCTGTTTCGATACGTTTTAGCATTTTTTGGAGCTTTTGGCTACTTTCGGTTAGTCGTTGAATCAACTTTCGGTTAGTTTTAGTTAGTTCCAATTTATTTTAGTAATTTGAACCGGATCCGATAGGTTATAAAAAATTTTAATTTTGATGGTTAGTTTTGGTTATTCGCCAAATTTCGGTTACTTTGAGTTAGTTTTAACTTATTTTTATTTTTTTAATTTGGTCCGATTCATTTTAACCCTTTTTGTGCTTTTGGTTACTTTTAGTTAGTTTGGGTTAGTCGTTCAATCAAGTTTCGGTTAGTTTCAGTTAGCTTTAATTTATTTTTGTCATTTTAACCGATTCCGTCCTCAGAAACAGACTAACACGATCTCTCACGTATATTACGTGATGTGCCAAATGTAGCATGCACTTTTTCGTGATATGATACCCCATAATAGGAAAACAAAAACATTTCCAATGTTAAAATCGCAACATACCTACTACACATACGGAGACAGATTAGGTCGGTCTGTGAGGCCGAACGTTTTCACGGGAAGTTTAAAAGTTCCCATAAAATACTTTCGGTGCTGTCAACAAATACAAGATTGCTTTGAAATGATAAGGATGATAGAAACTCAAAATATACTTTTAAAAGAGAAGCCCCTAGGCGACTGAACTGGATGATCTTAACTTAGCGCCAAATCCCCCTGCGATAAGTGCTTTAAGTGCATCAAACATCAAAAACGATTTGTGGTTAACGTGTTGGCGGGAATCGCTGGAAATTACCTTCAGAGCTTTCGCTTTGGAAGAACCATTAAATTGATGCAATGTATTTCCAATTTTTAAGACAAAATTTAAATAATCTTTTCGAAAATGCACCCTTGCAAAGTAGAGCGCAGCTATGGTTTACTGAGGATGGTGCTCCATCATAATATAGCAATTTAGTGTTTCGCCATTCAGTAAAACGCAAAGTGTTCAAACGAACTGGCACTTATGATCCCTCTCAGAGTTGTGCCAAACAAAAACACGAGTCAGACACAAGCTGCTCATCAACACATGATTCAGTTGCGAACACCTAGGATGACGCTGTTACCGGACTCCTTTTCTTCGAGAACTGCCATGGTTCCGACTATCATCTTTCTCGAAAACTACAACTACGGCCGGCGCTTCAAGTCCAGCATCCACCGCCCTCTGCGCACACGCATCACTCGTTGAGTGATATAGGGTATAATTTTGTGTGTGTGCCAAACATAAAAAAGATATTTTTGTAATCATTGGATGGGTCGAAGCGGTACTGTTTTATGGTCACCAACATCTTCTGACGTGAATCCGTTAGATTTTTTTTTTGGACGGATATCAAAAGTCTTGTTTATTCAATATCAGTAAATATCTGTGAAGAATTACTTGAAAAGATAACCCATTACTCCAATTTCGCAGGAAAAGAAATTGATTCGAAGTACGAGGTACCCATTTTAAACATCCGGCAAGTTGTAAATAAAAATCTGTATTGGCCATTTTATGCAATTTTGCGACCATTTAGTTCTAAACTTTTAATTAAAGAATAGTTATTTACAATATTAGTGATTAGTAAACTTAATAGCAGGTGCATTTTGACAGGTGCATTTTTATTTTTAAAAATGCCTTTTGCCAAATATTTTTATGCATAGATGAAAGTAGATAAAATTTTGTACAATATTCTTGTTGTAAATTCATATTACTACACTCGATGTTTTATCAAACTCGGCTGACGCCTCGTTTGACAACTTTACCATCTCGTGTTGTAATATGAATTTACAACAAGAATATTGTACAAAATTTTATCTACTTTCATCTATGAATAAAAATATTTGGCAAAAGGCATTTTTTAAAATAAAAATGCACCTGTAAAAATGCACCTGCTTTTAAGTTTACTAATCAAGTTTTTTATGTTACCTTTCGCATGGTTACTGTTTCGCATGGTTACTATCGAAACTTTGTCAAACGAATTTAAAAATATAAAAAGCGCTTTGCAAAATGAGCGATTCTGATGGAAGTTTACCCTCTGATATAGAAGCAGCGGCAAACGAAGCGATCTCAAGTTTAGTTCCGACAAAATCCAAGTCGCGGTATGAGTTGGAGTACCAGAAGTTTGAAGATTGGTGCAAAGCTAACAAAATAAAGGAGGTGTCTGAGAAAATCCTTTTGAGTTATTTTTCCGGAAAGCAACGCTCCCAGAAACCATCTACACTATGAACTCACTACTCAATGTTGAGAACTATGATGTCAGTCAAGAAAAATCAAGATATAGGCAGACTTTCTCAACTAATCGCATTTTTGTAAAGAAGTTCAGAGGATTACAAAGCCAAAAAGTCCAAAGTTTTTACAAAGGAAGACGTATGTAAGTTTATGTCATACCAATACATTATTGTGTTTTTGTACCTTAGATACCATTTACATAATGGATTACTTTATGCCTGTGCGGGCATAAAGTCCACTTTATGGCCCGTGCGGGCATAAAGTACACATTATGGCCCACCTGGGCATTAAGGCGCAAAAAAGAGTTTTCGATTAACTTATTCTTTATTAACAAAATAACAAAATATAAATTAACGTTTATATATTATTTGGTTGTATTTACATAGAATTGGCAATTCTGGAAGGTTCCGCTGATAGCTAAATTTCCTGCAGCAAAGGTTGACTCATGATTCATTGTCTGGGTCTCTAGTTTCTGTAAAGAAATGCGAGATCCAGATGGTACGCCTGCCAACATCCTTGAAACCTCATTTTTTGAGGATATGCTGTCCTCTAAATATCCTTCAGCAACTGTGGTACTCTTCCATCCACCATGCCGCTTCAGCGTAGTCATACTTGCTCCAGCTTCTGCTAAAAGAGTTGCCGACGTTCGACGTAAACAATGACCAGTGTACTTTTCGGGGTTGTTCAAACCCAAATATTTTGCAATAATACAGTGAATTTTCCCAAATGTGTTTTTTCCAACAGGTTGTATAGAACAGCGGCCTTGTCTGTAGGTTAAAAATAGTCTTTTTCTGAGCAACCATGTGGCCGCAAAGAAATATATTCTCTTATAACTTTCAAACTCCTCATTTCGTCTTCATCAACAATGGTGAAAACTGGTTTTTTGTCAGTTTTGGTTTCTGGCACCGTTACAACAAAGACTGATTTTCTATCTTCTACATGTGTGATTAACATATTTACAAGTTCTTGCCGCCGACATCCACCAAATACACCAAATAATAATGCGACCTTGTTCATTAAAAACGTTTCATTTGGTGCCTCATGAATAAATTTTGGGACATTTTCTCTAGATAACACACTGGATTTTTTTGGTTGGTACCTTTGTTTTAAATACTCACATAATTTGTGATAATTACAAATATTAATATTCTGATTTACCATTAAAGTCTTCTTTATCATCGAATATTTAGCCCAACAATTATGACAGAAGTCAACGTCAAAAATGAAGTCCAATTTACAACACACAAAGCAAGGGTGGCAGAATTTTTTGGTGACGACTATACGGTCATCAGCAAAAAAAACTGGGAAATTCACGGTCATGTCATGAAATTATAATGTAAATTAAGCTTAATTTTTTTACCACATAATTTGAAATGCGGCAACTTGTATGTTGTAAATGCCACATTATTTGACAACAGTATTCAATTTTTAAATTATATGCCTCGAATGACTGAAAACCAAAAAGCCATATTGATTACGCGAATATTGGATGGTGAAACAGTACGAACCATCGGAAATGAGTTGGGAATAGATAAAAATATAGTTCTTCTGGCCCAAAGCAAATTACGTCAAAATATTAAGCTCTGTTCGCCACGCTATTTTCTGTCAATTTGCATTTTTTAAATGACCGTGAATGTCTCAGTTTTTTTTTGCTGACGACCGTACCTATAGATTCTTAAAATAAAATTAAGAATAAAATATAAAACCTTTATTAAAAAACTGTATGGTGTTTTGGAGAATTTATTATATGCAAACCTTATAGAGAATAAATAGTAAAAAAACAACCGAAATGAAAGTGTTTTATAGTAAAAAAAAAAAAATCAATAAACTCTAAGCTGAAGATAAATAATAAACATGACAATAATATTATAGTGCCAATATCACATTACACTACCTACGCTCACAGGTAAAAATAAATAAAAAAAGACATATCCTAAATCATTGAATTCTAAACTGAAGATAAATAATAAGGACAACATTAGCATTTTAGTATACGAATATCACATTACATTACTTATGCTAATAGCTAAAAATAAAAAACTAAAAAAAACACAAATCCTAAATCATTGATCTCCATAAACTGAGGATAAATAATAAACATACCGTTATCATTTTAGTGCGAATATCACATTACATTACTGAGCCACCGTGTAGACATGAAAGTTAGTTAATAAAATGTGTAACTAAAATCAAAAACCGACAGATCCGAGTGTTTTTATTTAACCGATAATTTAGATTGTATATAGAAATTTATTGAATTGGGATAAACCAAAAAGCCAAAACCAACGAGACAAAACGAGACGAGACGAGACAATGTTTGTCTCGTCTCGTCTCGACCCTTGTCTCGTCTCGTCTCGAAAAACATTATCGCGAAATTTCGAGACGAGACGAGATAAGGTCTTATCTCGTTTCGTCTCGTCTCGTGGCAACTCTAGGCCAGAGGCCCTCGGCTTTGTAAGACTGTCGCCCTCAGGGCATAATCATCTATTTAGTACCCTTGGTACATAAATAACTATTATGTCATACCAGTACATTATTGTGTTTTTATACCTTAGATACCATTTACATAATGGATTACTTTACGCCCGTGCGGGCATAAAGTCCACTTTATGGCCCGTGCGGGCATAAAGTACACTTTATGGACTCAAACAATTGAATTGAACTCATATTTTTTTAAATATTTACATATTGTGAAAGCAATAACGAACTAGTATGACATAAAAGTTTGTATGCACCACGGGTATTATAAACCCTTTGGCCAGAGGCCCTCGGGTTTGTAACATTGTCGCCCTCAGGGCATAAACATCTACTTAATACCCTTCGTACATAAATAACTATTCTTAGTACTGCAGATGATGAAACATATTTACTTATGAAGGTTGTTATGATAATCGGCATTTTTGGGGCTTGTCGGCGCGAAGAACTATCTAAGTTAATGTTGGATCATATTGAATACAATGATTTGTATATAAAAATTGTGATTCCATGCTCGAAAACCAAAATTATCCGAGTTGTTATAACAGAACGAAATGTGACAGGTGTCAACTGTTTAAGTATTTTTCGAAAATATGCTAAACTTCGTCGTCTTACTGCAACTCACAGGCGGTTTTTTGTATTCTCCGGAAAAGGAAAATGTACCTCCCAGCCTGTCGGAATTAATAGTTTTGGAAGTATGCCAAAAAAGATTGCAACAAAACTTGGATTGAAGAATCCCGAATGATACACTAGTTCTGTAATAGGTGCCCTTACAAAACGATTTATAGAACTGTAAAATTCATATTACTAAATGAAAGTAGATAAAAAATAATTTACAATTTCAGTTTTAATTATGTTTCATCTTTTTTGTTGCGATCAATTTTTTTAAATATTAACGAACTGGTAAATTTCAATTTGTAAATTTTCTTGGCTCCAGATAATTGCATTGGGCAAAAATTAAATGCACGTTACATGTAAGCATTACTCTACATTATCAAATTCATTCATTTTTGATGCTAACATAATATTAGTTAAAGTGTATTAGTCGATAATTTTGCTTAGCTATTGTAATTAAATTATATGATACCAAATAGGTAGTTTAACTAATTACTTATAATGTGTAACTACTAGTAATACTGGGTTATGCATGATTTAGATTTTCCGCACAAGAGGTTGATTTTTTCGAAGAATATGTCGAATTTGAGTAGAGTTTTTAAGGGAATAGTGTAGTAAATCGACTTTCAGCTTCAAGAAGTGACAACTGCCAAAGTTTTGGTCTACAAGTGAGTTGGCAGTTTCGTTCCTAATCTTCTTGGTAATGTCAGAGATTCTTTATAATTTGTGGGCCTTTATCAGTTTTATAACATGCCAAAATTTTATTAAAATATACGAATCTATTAAAAGTTACAGCTCACAATGTAAATCCCTGGGTTAAATAATTATAGGAAATACTATGGTTATTTTGACGTCTCCTATATTCAGCCGAGATCTTGGCATATATTTATGGGACACTCTGAATAGGTAACGAAAAAATGAATTTTCCCCTGCTCACTGATATAATTTTGCATATTTCGTATCTACATGTTATTATATTGAAATATAATAGAACAGCAAAACCCTCCTAAACCCCTCTCATTTTTTTAATAGCTCGACCTGATCAATTCAGACCGCTAAATAATGCAGACAACAGCTAAAATATTTAAACTTAAATTAAATAACATGCTGGCTGGAAAATCGTTGATTGCATTGTTTGTAAAATCGCTTAATTGCAAGCGAATATAGTCTATTCATTTATTTACTTTAGGTGTTTATTTATTTAGGCGATCGCTGTAAAACCTATTAACAAAGTGATATATACTACCTACACAAAAGCTCATTTTGTAGCGAAATAATTTGACCATAGAAATAATGTGGATAGACAACTCGATTTGCTAAATTTAACATACATGTATATGTATGATGATGAAGTAATTGTAATGTCGCAGAGAATAGTAGAGATAATATAAAGCCTCCATAATATGTTATGTTTCTCTGTGACATCTAATAATTTTTAAATTATTCTAAAGTTGCATAGCACTCGCGAAATTGCGGTGGGAGACCATTAGACGTGAGAGCGAACGAGATTAATACCCTTACATACGATGCGACGGGGTGGGGTTCCGAGAATTTGTATTTTCGAGGTTCCTAGAAAAGGGGTGTCCCGTCGGCCGGCCGTCTAGCCTCATATTAATATACTGGTAGTTAGACTATAATTTTGCTCTTGAAAGTGAACATGTGCCCAGCAGTGATTAAGAAGATAGTTATGAAGATGAAGAAAGTACTTTTTCTAATGTAGAACCGCAAGAGCTATCACCTGGGTCATCAAAATCAAAAGTCCACGAAGGAAAATTATTATGGCAAGAACAGATATGAATGGGCCAATGAAAGTCCAAATATACTAGTTAGAACTCGCAAAGAAATTTTGATTAAACAGTTGCCAAGACTTCGTTTACATGCCAAAGCGCTCGGATATAACCCTGACCCTGTTCAAGTCTGGGACCTATTTTTTTACTGAGGAGTTATTAAATTAAATACGGACTTGGGCAAATAATACAATTTGTTTATACATGCATAAATATGCCAATTCCGATAAAATAGAGCGATGCCCTTTAGATATGATAAAATTAAGGGCATACATTAGACTATTATTACTATTATGTCTTTCGGTGCACAAATTTCCTTTGTGTCGATGACAGGAATTCAGGGGATTCTCGTGTTTTTCAGTGATTTGTCGATAATAGCCGAAAGTGTTACACAATAGGTGAACATACCTGTGCAGATGAAAGACTCGTTGGTTTTAGAGAAAGATTTGGTTATGCCAAAAAATAAGTACGGGTTAAAGATTATGGGTTTGACAGATGCGAAAAATATGCATTTATATAACGGCTACATACATTGCCCTAAGGGTTCAGATAGAAATCCACTGAAGAAAAACTTGGTGTTTAGTTGCAGATGGTTATTAAGCTGACAAAACCAATCCACTATACTGGCAGGGATGTAAGATAACTATTTTATTTCGATGGAACTTGTAAATATATTGTACAGGGTGATCCCCTATAATGTCGCCCCCCTGTAACTTTTTTATTTTAAGTGTTCCAAAAAAAATAAAAGTATGGTTATGTAGGCACTGAAAAACACTTTTTTTCTGCGTATAAAAAATATTGGAAAAATGAGCAGTATACAGGGAAAACCATAAAGTTAATTTTTTTTCAATGGAACACCCTATATATGAATTTATTTTTCGATTCCTTGTAAAATTCTAAGCATATTTTATGTATGATGTTATGCCTCTAAAGTTAGTAGTTTCAAGCTATAAACAGTTGAAAATCGGTACTTTGGCTACTTTTCACCTTGGTAGCAAGATCATTAGAGATGGAGTAAAATAAATTTCACATTCCTATCTTAACTTTTCAAGAGCTATCTGACGGTACTAACTGGGTAGCCAAATCTGGTACCTCGGTAGGTTCCATATGTTAGCACCATCAGATAGCTCTTGGAAAGTCAGGATAGAAATGTGAAATTCATTTTACTCCATCTCTTATGATCTTCTTGCTACCAAGGTGAAAAGTAGCCAAAGTACCGATTTTCAACTGTTTATAGCTGTGAAACTACTAACTATAGAGGTATAACATATACAAAAAATATGCTTAGAATTTTACAAGGAATCTAAAAATAAATTTATATACAGGGTGCTACAAATTCGTTTCTTTGTATGGGTATCTCGAAAACCGTAAGAGATACGAGGCCGGTTAAATTGGGGCAAAGTTACGCAATTTAAGGGTGATTGACATGCTGTCGAGAAATTTAGAAAATTCCGTCTACTTCCGGAGATATCCGTAAAAAACCGAAAATCATCTATTTTATTTTAATTTTTTCCTGCCTTTATTTGAAGAGATAAAGTAAAATAAATGTCACATTCTAATTGCCACTTTTTCTCCTCTACAAGCTGGCGGTATCAAAATTTAAATCCGACGTTTAGCTTTCGGGCCCCCTTCATCAACTTAATTTTTTTAAATACGGACCTGGATTTTTTATCTAATTTTTAAAAAGCCTTTGGTCTCCCAAAACCAACGATGTATCACACTTGTCCGATAGTGGTAACAAATATTGTCATAAGTGAAATCGGGTCAGAAAAGATCGCCCCATCTCTGTCTAACACATTACCTCTTATGGAAAAAATCTAGATTTGTTGATTTATTGATAAGTGCGATACATCGTTGGTTTTAGGAGACCAAAGGCTTTTTAAAAAGTAGATAAAAATTCCAGGTCCGTATTTAAAAAAATGAAGTTGATAAAGGGGGCCCGAAAGCGAAACGTCGGATATAAAATTTGATAACGCCAGCTTGTAGAGGAGGAAAAGTGGCAATAAGAATGTGACATTTATTTTACTTTTTCTCTTCAAACAAAGGTAGGAAAAAATATAAATAAATTAGATGATTTTCGTTTTTTTACGGATATCTCCGGAAGTAGACGAAATTTTCTAAATTTCTCGACAGCATGTCAATCACCCTTAAATTGCGCAACTTTACCCCAATTTAACCGACCCAGTATCTCTTACGGTTTTCGAGATACCCATACAAAGAAACGAATTTGTAGCACCCTGTATAGAGTGTTCCATTAAAAAAAATTAACTTTTTGTCTTTCCCTGTATACTGATCATTTTTCCAATATTTTTTATACGCAGACAAAAAGTATTTTTCAGTACCTACATAACCATACTTTTAATTTTTTTGAGACACTTAAAATAAAAAAGTTAAAGGGAGGCGACATTATAGGGGATCAACCTGTACAGATTAAATTTAACATATTATGCCCAAACCCTAAGAAAAAGCAAAAAGGAATTTCTTTTGTATTTCAGGCAGATAAAAAAAAAATCAGTTGGGAGAAGTTTATACGGAGTTACAAATGTCTTTAAGAAGGGAAAAGCCGTAATAATAATTTCGTCTCTTCACCATAAAGCCTCTATTGATCCCAAAAAAAGAAAAACCAGAGATAATATACTTTTACAATGGGACAAAAGGGAGATTAGATACATTAGATCAGCAGTGTTTCAATTATTCGGAACCCAGAAAAATCAATCGTTGGCCGATGTGTATTTTTTATGCTCTTGTTTGCTTTACATTAGTAAATGCCTATATCGTACGCCTGGCGCACCTAGACCTCTCAGGGTGCTAAGGTTTGATTTTGTGGACGTTTTAGCTACATAGCTCTCATATTAAACGTAGGTAAAAAAAGTCGGTATATTTGCTTCATCGTATTAACGCTTTTCTAATATCGATATAAGTCCAGGAACCAACAAGGAACTGCAAGGAAGTTATTGGGTATAACAGAAGGGAAGGCGGACAATTCAAGAGATGGTAGTGCGGTCCAAGGAGTAGAGAATTCTATGAGAAAAAAAATGCAACGTTTGCTCCTCAGCAGACACAAGCCATATGCGAAAAATATAAAAGGTCTATTTGCATGAAATGTGCAAATAAAATATGTTTTTTTATGGCAGTGGCACACACACTAAACGGATGGCGCTCGACCAGCGGTGTATGTGCGAAGATGTTGATTGACACAGTTCTTGAATAGTTGTAGGTTGTAATTAGTGGGAAACCGATGTCCTGGGAGTGAGTTCCACAGTGATGCAGTGCGCCAGACAAAGGAGTTCTTGTAAAGCGATGTTCTAGGAGTTTCCAGTTGTACCACGAACTGGTGCGCTCTTGCCGTCTGTCGTGACTGTCTGACAGGAGTTGCCAGGGGCCGGATAAGGCAGGTCAAATCCTGGGAAACTCTGACGTGAAAGTATCTGTAAAACAGAGACATCTCGGCAACATGTCTGCGATGTTCCAGACTATCCAGATTCCAGGTCAACTCCGGCTCGCCGACGAGAGGCACAGCTTTCTTCTGAATGGAATCTAGCAGCTTTAGGGTGTACTTTGGTGCGGTACCCCAGATATGTGAGCAATATTCTAAGCACGGTCTTATTTGCGCTTTGTAGAGCAAGAGCAACTGCTGCGGTGTATAGAGTTTTTTTGTTGCGAAATAGCGCACCAAGCTTCTGGGAGGCTGACTTTGCGATGTTAGCAACGTGGTCATGCCAGGACATATTGCTGTTGACCGAGACACCCAGCAGTCCGGTTCACGAGGATGAAGGAATGGTCCATCCAGCCATAATGATGTCAGGGCCCGCTGTATTGGCCCTCTTAGTAAACGTGGCTGCTTGGGTCTTTGCTGCATTGAACTGAACCAAATTTCGGTCGCCCCAAGTTTGAACCCTCTCCAGGTCTTGATTAATTGCTATAATCTGCTCCTCTCTGCGGTGATGAGTCTCAGTCGCTGGTAAGGGTTTTTCTGATTTAAAGTGGGAGACAAGGGTACTGTCATCTGCAAAACTGTAAACCGGATTATTCATTTCGGTCAGTAGGTCATTAATATAGATGAGCAACAGAGTTGGTGAAATTATTGCGCCCTGAGGCACGCCCGCGTTGTTGGTGAATGTGTGTGAGATGTGTCCATCAACTGCAAAGTGCAGAGATCGGTTCCTAAGGAAACTGGCAAGCCAGCTGCAGAGAGAAGCTGGCAGTCCGAAGGACGGCAGTATGTTGAGCAGTCCGTCATGCCAAACTCTGTCGAATGCCTTTCAAATATTCAACGCAATCGCTCGAGACTCTCCGTAGTTCTCAAGTGCCCTACTCCATATATGAGTGACATAGGCCAATATATCTCCTGTCGATCTCTCTTTGCGAAAGCCATATTGATTATCGCTGATTGTTCTGTTGTTCTCGAGGTACTTGAGTAGTTGCTGATTGACTACACGTTCCATGACTTTGGACATTATTGGAAGCAAGGCAATTGGGCGATAGTTTGAAGGCGTGGTTTTCTTGCCTTTTTTGGAACAGATTGCACTCGAGCGACTTTCCAAGAAGATGGGTTCCAAGAAAGTTATAGGCCGTAAATTCAATGCCGTTTTGATGAACACTCCATCTTTTTTCGTTTTGGGGATATTTTGAAAATACTGGAAATTTGCGTTTTCAAGAAAGTACTATCTATATTTTTTTTTAATTTCGAAATATGTTTATTTCGGATATACATTATTAGGAGAACTTTTTAATAGCAACGTATTGTTGCATTCAGATTTTAATTTCGACGTTTCAGTTTTGAGATACCATCAACTATTTTTATGGCGACCATTTTGTTTTTCAGCACATTTAAAAAGAAGTTTTTTTTCCTTTAAAATGATGTATAATACGTATAACACTACAAAAATATTTTCTTTTCTATGTCAAAAAACGACAAAGTTTGTTTTTTGCTATAAGTTGTGAACGACTACGGAGGCCATTAGCTTTTAAAAAAAATTGCCATTTATTTAAATATTTTTTAATAATAATACCAAACCATAAACTTTCGAAGAAATGAAATCGTATGCTTATGCACATATTTTTTACTTGCTAACCTTTCAAAACTAAACCTAATAACATACAAAAAACCAATATCATCGACTCCAAATTGGCATGAACATAATAAGAAACTACATAATAATCTCTGAAAAGCAATGTTCTTACTTATTTCCAATCTATTTGCATATGAAAGCTTTGAAAGAAGCCGACCAAAAAGTGTTAAAAAATAATGACAATCGAATTAGAGACGATTATTTTGCCGAAAATCCTACATCTTCTACATGAGTTGCAATCAGAGAGCTAAACATTATTTATAGATTATAATTTTAACTAAACGATAATAACTATATAATAGGTAATAAAATAAATTTAACAAAAAAAAATATATAAATCAATGCTACAATTCAAATTTCGACCGTTGTTCTAATGCACCTTTGACATTTCTTTAATACCGTTCTGCTAACGCTCTGAAGAGTGTTCAGATCAATATTTGATAGTATATTACGCACACATTGTTCAAATATTTATACATTTTTAGGGGCGATCAAATTCACAGATTTAATTTTTTAGATGTCCCCATAACGCATAGGTCCACTGTTAGATATAAACATCTTAGCAAAGGTTTTTGATAAAAATTCTTGCATCTCCCTAGAATTTTTAGCGAGGCATCCATCTTGTTGAAACCATAAAGTGTTAAACTCAACTGGTGGAACAACATCTTTAATAATTGCTGGAACTACTTTAGTTTGTAGCATTGCAAGATATCTTTGCCCGTTCAGCATCTCCTCGTAAATGAAAGGCCCAAATAATCGATTTGCAAGAAAAATAGATCAAAAATGTTTTAATAAAAAAATCATGCTAAACTAAATATTTTTTTTACCATAAATATTGCAATATACGTTAAAGCTAAATCGAATTTAAAGCCTTTATTCCCGTAATTAAGGATGTTCTACGGCCCAGTAATCGTGGATATGTTTATTAAATACACCACAATTGGTAAAATATCTTTCGTGTGTCCATAAAACATTTTTGAAAAAATTAAATTCTTTTGAAAATAAATATTTTTTTTACCATAAATTTGCAATATACTTTAAAGCTATATCGAATTTGAAGCCTTTATTTTTCCCATAATTGAGGATGTTCTACAGCCCAGTAATCGTGGATATGTTTATTAAATACGCCACAATTGGTAAAATATCTTTCGTCTGCCCATAAAACATTTTTGAAAAAATTGAATTTTCTTGAGATTTATTTCGATACGATCGGTAAAATTGTAGTCTCCTCTGAATCATCCTCATCAAGTATGTGGGTGGGTTTGTTTGAACGATAATGTACTCCTTTTAAAACGTGATGTATGGAATGAAATGAATTCAAAATGTTGAGTGCTCCATTTGCTACTCGTGTAGATTGTAAATACGCCATAATTGGTAAAATGTGTCTCATCTGTTGACAAATTTTTTTTTAAAAAATGTGATTTTCTTGACATATATTTTGATACGAACGGCATAATTGTAGTCTCCTCTGAAAATCACCCTCATTAAGCCTTGGTATAAGCATGGGTTTGTATGAACGATAATGGCCTCTTTTTAAAACGTTATGTGTGGTTGACTTCAAAATGTTAAGTTCTCCATTTGCAACTCGTATAGAAGATGTGGGATATTATTTACGCAATATTTTTGAATGTTTCTATTTCCATTTTAATTATCATTTTGATAATTTTTTGGTCGAGTTTTCTCAAAACTTCCATATGCAAGTAGGTTCCTAATAGGTATAGAGAACGTTTTCCTCCAGGTTGACGTCTTTCCGGAAACTTTTCCGCATTTCTTTGCTTTTAACTATTAGTCACTAACATGTCTCGTTGCACTACGATAACCTGTTTTCACAAGCAATAAAGTCATCTGATATCCGAACTTCTCATGCTTAATATTAATCAACAACCATTGGTCTGAAAAACGAATATTTAAAAAATCTCAGTTCGAAATTTCTGCGGTTCGGAATGCACTATTAGAACTGGTTGATCGATATTATCACCCAAACGCGCTTATTAAGACAGGAGCAAAGCAAAACGTCAAGCCAGGGTGTCAACTGATACGAGACACGATACCTGACATATCAGCCCTTAAAAAATTAAACAAAAATTCTCTTTTTCCAACCCAAACTTAAATAAGAAAGCTTGAATCACAACAACATTGAGAAACGCTAACTCATGCAAAAGACTGTTCAAGGCAAGAACATGTGCGGCTCCCTTCTCCCTTCCGGAAGACATTAATGTAAATGAATATTGACAAAACAGATCGCCGAACCACTGCAACGAGACGTATTCACGTCTGAATTACTGAATTTTATCCTCTCTAATTAGAAAAGGTAATATACTCTGTACTCTGTACTGTGATCAATGTATGACGAGTCTTCTGAAATGTAATCAATAATAATTTAAAATCTAACGCACACATCTTGCTATTCTTGACAGATTGGTGAATGAAAAAATTTATTCAAATTTCCAAACAATTGCGAATAAAACATATTTAATAGTAGAATGTTAGGTGAAATTTAACTTAAATTACTAACCACTGTACCGTCATTTACAGGTTTCGGTAGAATTGTTATTTTTAGTTTGTCACCTTGTCTATGTGAAGCTGAAATCTCATAGAGTGCAAAAACTATGTTAATTACACATCGCACACTTTTTAAATTTAACATTTATGCAAAATATAATGTAAACTCATTTTTTAGATTGGTAAATAACTAATCGAAATAGGCTACTCAGACATCATTATAGGATATCTAATATGATTCACGATATTCACTTTGAAAACTCTTATTAGTTTCCACTATCATGTAAACAACTTGCCTAACGATATTAATTTTTTTGTATTGTTCATACATAATAGTCATTGTACTAATGTTATTAATAATGTAGGCCGGTAAAATGACTGCTCGGGAAAATTTAATTGTTAATAACATCACAAAATTCCTGAATTATGAAAGACAAATTTGCTCTTTTTTAAACTGTTCCGACCCTAAATAATTCAAAAGGAAATTATGAATTTCAATGCATATTTTCACATACGAGGGCTAAACTAAAACTACCTAGTTGACCTTAGATTATGAAAACTGGAATCAGTTGGTGAGCCCAAACCTGAAAAGGATAGTAATCATACGGGTGCTGTAATTTGTTTGCAGAATCTTTTTCTATAAATATATCTAAACTGGTTAAAAACATACTAATAACTATTCCATTTTCAAGTTTCATTCAACATGTTCTTCATATCGTCAAGACCAGCACTTCTGCGCATTCTTAAAAAATCAATAGCTCATTGCAATGCAACGAAATATTTGTTTTCAAACTGTCAGAGCACAACTTCTGCTGAACTTTTTTTTTATAAAAGCGAGTCCAGAAGATGTATCTCGTATTGTAGCATTATATTAATATGATCACAATATACGATTTATTGCAGATTTCGTGAGTAATCAAGCAAGTACAGTGTATTATGCAATCAGCCGCTATTGTGACACTGGTGCATCCATTAGGCGCTAACTGTTCTTCGTGATCGTTGCTTCCTATCTACCTTTGTGGCTCGTCAATTAAGACATGTGCATAATATTACGATGCCTTCATGAAAAATTTGCCGAAGTTTGAACGGACATGGATTGGTAGCTGCTTACCCAGAATTACTGGCAGGACATCATAGAGAGTGACTACGTCGAGAGAACATCTAATTTGGACAAATTAAAAATGAAGCCATGTATTTTACCGAATTAATCTTCATTCTGCTCCAGAAGGGCGCAATGATTGTGTGGAAAAGGCAAGATGAACCATCTAAACACTGCTGCATAACCCCTAGATTGGCCATTGGCAGTATAGTGGTATGAGCGAGAATTTCTATACAAGCCCTTTTTTCATACAAAACGATGTTATTATCAACGTGTGCTTGGCAAATCATGTGGTTACGTTTGCTCAAACTGCCGGTCTTGATTTTTACTTGATGCATGATATTACAAGATCGCATGTCGCGCGAGTAGTAACTGAATATTTTAGATGAGGTAAAAATTTAGAAATTACAATGGCTGGCTCGTAGCCCGGATGTCGATCCGATAGTGCATGTATGGGATCTTCTGGGAACAAAGGTTCGACAACGGGAACCAGCAGCCGAAACACTTACAGTACTTCGAGTGGCTCTTCCTGAAAAGTGAAGCAATATTTAGCGGAAAGAGATTTCACTTGACATGTCGCAATACAGCAGTCATAAGTGCACGAGGTGGTAATGCACGGTACTGAACCTGAATTCTTTTTTCCTTGTTTCCTATTATTGTTTAACTAAATGTTTAGTACAGTCTATTAGTATATTCACATAACAATTTATACCTCCCATAAGAAAAAATTCACAGTCCTTCGCAAAGATGCAACCGGAGGAGACATTGAAAATGCCGAAGCAGAATGTAACGCTCATTAAATTTGAGATCTGAGAAAACTCATAATTGTGTGGAAATATAAGAGTTGGTAGAAGTTTGGGTGAAATCAGGTTAGATTACCTACGTAAATTTAGTTTACCAAAATATACCAAATAAATGCATATTACTTCAAGTTTTGTTCATTTTTGCAGTTTATAACGTTACAAGAGTGGTTGTAAAAAGCAAAAGACCATTTGCATTCGATTCGTCTCACATTCCTCGATCTAACGAAATGAAACACGACTAGTCTGTCATGAGAAACTAAAAGTCACCCTCAACCGCCCTTAACACAATCTAATGTAAAAATGACTTTTAGCAGATTACGTAAGTTAGTTTACCAAAATATGCCACATAAATGCATATTACGAGGTGGTTGTAAAAACTGCATTCGATTCGTCTCTCAATCCTCGATCTAACGCGGTTAGTTTTACTTAGTATCAACTTATTTTAGCTACTTGAGTCGGTTCCGATACGTTATAAAAAATTGTAATAGATTTGGTTAGTTTCGGTTAGTCGTCCAATCAACTTTCTATTAGTTTTCCTTAGTCTTAACTTATTTTAGTCATATGAATCAGTTCCAATACGTTTTAATTAATTTTAAGAGATTTGGTTAGTTTGGGTTAGTCGTTCAATCAACTTTCGGTTAGTTTCACTTAGTCTCAAATTATTTTGAGTCGGTTCCGATCCGTTATTATTAATTTTAATAGATTTGGTTAGGTTTGGTTAGTCGTATAATCAACTTTCAGATAATTTCACTTAGTATCAGCATATTTTAGTCATTTGAACCGGTTACGATACGTTATAATCAATTTTAATAGATTAGATTATTTTTGGATAGTCGTCGAATCAAATTTCGGTTAGTTTCACTTAGTCTCAGCTTATTTTAGTCATTTGAGTCAGCTACGATATGTTATAATCAATTTTAATAAATTTATTTAGTTTTGGCTAGTTTGGGTTAGTCGTCTGATCAACTTTCGGCTAGTTTTACTTAATCTCAACTTATTTTACATATTTGAGCCGGTTCCGATACGTTATAATCAATTTTCATTGATTTGGTTGGTTCTCGATACTCGTCCAATCAACTTTCGGTTAGTCTCCCTTGGCATTAACTTATTTTAGTCATTTGAACAGGTTCCGATTCGTTATAATCAATTATAATGGTTTTAATTAGTTTTGGATAGTCGTTCAATTACCTTACGGTTAATTTCACTTAGTCTGAAATTATTTTAGTTATTTGAGTCGGTTGCGATACGTTATAATCAATTTTAATAGATTTGGTTAGTTTTGGTTAGTCGTCTAGCCAACTTTCCGTTCATTTCAATTAGTATCGACTTATTTTAGTCATTTGGACCGGTTACAATCCGTTAAAATCAATTTTAATGGATTAGGTTATTTTTGGATAGACGTCGAATCAACTTACGGTTAGTATCAGTTAGCCTCAACTTATTTTAGTCATTTGAGTCGGTTTCGATACGTTAAAATCACTTTTATTAGATTTGGTTAGTCTTCTCATCAACTTTCAGTTAGTTTCACTTAATCCCAATTTATTTTATTGATTAGTTCTGGTTAGTTGTCCAGTCAACCATCGGTTAGTTTTCCATAGTCTTAACTTATTTCAGTCATTTGAACCGGTTCCGATACGTTATAATCAATTTTAATGAATTTGGTTAGTTTTAGTTAGTCGTCAATTAACTTTCGGTTAGTTTCACTTAGTCTCTAATTATTTTAGTTATTTGAGTCGGTTCCGATTCATTGTAATCAATTTTAATAGATTTGGTTAGTTTTGGTTAGTCGTCTAATCAACTTTCGGTTCATTTCACTTGGTATCAACTTATATTAGTCACTTGGACCAGTTACGATACATTATAAACAATTTTAGTGAATTGGGTTATTTTTGGTTAGTCGTCGAATCAACTTTCGGTTAGTTTCACTTAGTCTTAACTTATTTTAGCCATTTGAGTCGGTTTCGATACGCAATAATCAATTTTAATAGATTTGGTTATTCGTCTACCCAACTTTCGGTTAGTATCACCTAATCTCAATTTGTTTTAATTATTTGAGCCAGTTCCGATACGTTATAATCAATTATCATAGATTTGGTTAGTTGTACAATCAACTTTCAGTTAGTTTCACTTAGTCTCAACTTATTTTGGCCATCTAAACCGGTTCTGATACGTTATAATCAATTTTATTAGATTTGGTTAATCTTGTTCAGTGGTCCAATCAACTGTCTCTTAGTTTGACTTATTTTCAACTTATTTTTGTCATTTGAACCGGTTCCTATACGTTATAATCAATTTTAATAGGTTTGGTTTTTTTTAATGTTTATAGTTAATTTTGGTTAGTCGCTAAAATTCGGTTTATTTGGGTTATTTTTAACTTACTTTAATATTTTAAACTGTTCCGATATGCTTTAGCCCCTTTTGGTGGTTTTGTTTAGTTTTGGTTAGTCGTTCAATCAACTTTCGGTTAGTATCAGTTAGTTTTAAATTATTTTAGTCATTTGAACCAGCTCGGATACATTATAATCAAATTTAAGGTTTTTGGTTAGTCCCCAAAATTCGATTCGTTTTGGTTAGTTTTAATATTTATGTTCCGTTTCGTTTTAGTCCTTTTTGGTGCTTTTGATTACTATTGGTTAATTTTAGTTAGTCAACTCTCGGTTAGTTTCAATAAGTTCCAATTTATTTTAGTAATTTGAACCGGATCCGATATGTTATAACCAATCTTAATGTTTTTGGTTAGTTATGGTTAGTCGCCAATGTTCGGTTTGAATTAGTTTTAACTTATTTTTATTTTTTTAAATCTGTTCCGATACAATTTAATCCTTTTCGATGCTTTTGGGTACTTTTGGTTAGTTTGGGTTAGTCGTTCAATCAACTTTCGGTTTGTTTCAGTTAGTTTTAATTTATTTTTGTCATTTGAACTGATTCAGTCCGCATAAACAAACGAACACGATCTCTCACGCGTATAACGTGATGTGCCAAATGTAGCATGCACTTTTTCGCGATTTGATATCTCATAAAAGGAAAACAAAAACATTTCCAATGTTAAAAATGTTGAAATGAATCATAAAGCGAAATATTGCTAAAGAAATGAGCCTGATAACAAACTATATTGAAATATGTTCAGACCTTCAAAATACTCTAAAGGGTGATTTTAATTTGAACCAAAAAAACAACATCTTGATCATCCTGGTAACTTTTTTTACTGGATTAATTCAGCAATATCCTCGAAACCTTTAAGTGCACAATACCAAAAAACTTTTGTCATGATTGGTAAAAAACGCAATTACTTTCAGACATTAAACTTGACTAATTTTTTTTGTTATTCAATCTATCAGAAATACTACTTGTCAATTTCAGTTCCCTTATAATCGCTACTATTAGAGAAATATGAACATATTTTTTCATTATTTCGACAATTTCCCATAAACCATTCTCCCCACCCGTTACACATACGATCGTATTTCTCTCTCATGTGTCTGATTTCTTCTTATTAGTTGATTCTATACGTAATAAGACTCTGGATTTCCCGTACCCCATTTGTTTGTTTTATTCCATTCCAAAAAGCAAATCCAGTCTACGTGCCGATGCCCAAGGGAGCCGCTCTCACTCTTACCTGGAGCACTCCCGTGGACACCGTCCTGAAAACTCTACCAGCCATGATGGAAATCATTTTCTGTGCTATCGTCAAATGCCTTGTAACCCTGCTGCTCTTTGTACGTTTTCCCAAAAATTTGCAGCCCTATGTGAGTGCAGGTAATTGCAAATACTTGCTTGTCTATTAGCTTCGCCTTGCCATTATTTAGTTTACCTATTTATATTTCTACATATTACCTCTAACTTTGCAACGAAGTCTCCTGCTCAGGTGCGTATTTTTTACAATTCTCTATACAATTTAGCTTTGTATCGATCCTGGATCCTAGCATGTAGATCCACATTTGATTTTTTGATCATCAACCTAAATAACTGGTCCTCTAGTTCCTCCTCTGGCTTCAATAAACATAGGTTCAGAACTATCTAAAATCGAGCAGAGATCTCTGTAATGTTTCCCTACAAGCCTTCTAAAATTCCAATCAATCGCTCATAGGCCAACACGCGAACAGCTTGGGTTAGTTTAGGTTTGCTCTCGCTAAAAAATCGAATTCAAAACGCAAACCTGACTGCATTCCGTATTGAGACGGAACATATCGGTTATTTCCGTCTCACTACTTAAACGCTTATTATCGATCGTTATCATTTGCAGGCTCATAAATTACGGCAGCGGGAGGCGTGGCCCAGCGTGAAGCTTTACGATAATTTGGCATTTTGCTATATTCTTTCTAACTCATTATTAGGCTTCGGCCAGTGAAATATTTTCCACACCACTTGGCATAGAGATTTTCCATGATGAATAACCCATCTCTTTAACATAGGATAATCTGACCTGCAGAGTTGATGGTTTGAGCTGATTTGACTTATCAGCGAAGAACAACTTCTGTGTATTTTTCATACAGGGTGTCTAACCTCTAACCTCGGTAAAAAATGAATTGTGGTATAAAATTTTTTCGAATGTCGCTTCGGTCTCAAAACACAGGGTGTTGAAAAAAAAAATTCGTGTTTTCTTTTTATTAAGAACTACTGAGAAACGACATTCGAGTAATATTTGTCACACCTTAATAAAGGATTTGAGCAATTTATTTTGTGATCATGTTGGACTTCTCAATTATTAGTTCATTGGCGGAGATCCGGGTAACGACTACTAGACTTTCGCAAAAAATCAATAATGCGGACCTGTTAAACACTCAAAATTCTTATTTTATTGGATGAAAAAATTAATTTTAAGAAAATTAAGTTTCTTGCATGTTTCTCATATTTCTTACAGTTTTTGAGTAAAAAAGAATTCTATTGTTCACGTCACAGGAATTTCTTTAAAAAATTATAGCGCCTAAAAGCTCTGAAGAGTGCACCCATATGTAAAGTCAAATAAATTGCTGAAAGTGTCCTCCATAAGCCACTAAACACCCATCTATTCGACGTGCTATATTGTCTCTTACGCGTCGAAAAATCTTGGTACTGGCGCGAATCGTATTAAAACCGTTAATAATGCGCAGTTGAAGTTCTACAGTTTCAATAGTCCGGCGGACGTGGTGGCCATGGGTGAGGTTCGCCTCTACCTATCCAACGATCATCAGGATATTGTTGATCCAAATAATTTCTAACAACTGCTGCAAAGTGAGGGGAGACCTTAATCCTTTGAACTTTTATTCTGGTGTCACCTTAAACAACACTTGTCTATACTACTTCTATAGAAACTGTAGAAGAACTTTAACTGAGCATTATTAACGGTTTTAATACGATTCGCGATAGCACCGAGATTTTCCGACGCGTAAAGGCCCCTTACACGGTCAATATTATTAGATCAATATCGAAATTGATCAATGTATTGATCGGCTTAGTGGTATATTGAAAAAATAATATTGATGGAAAAAGTGTTGAAGAAAATTAAAACGGTTTAATTTTTATTGAAGGCCCGTCAATATATCGAGGCCGCGTCAATAAGTATTTTCACGTGCGAGGGGTATATTGCCATATTGTGTAATATTATAACGTCAGTCATTAGCAAGTTGTGGTGCAGAGCATTTATCTATAGCGCGGAGGTACAGACAAATTCTAAACTATTACGTGTTTTGCGATGGAAACTGATAAAAATTCGAGTACAACTAGTGCAAAAGTGAAAAGTCAAGGAAAAGACAGTGAAGATGTTGAATTCGGCGGATAAAGAAGAGGAGAGGAGAAAAACGGGTTTTCAAATTCTTGTTTTTGTTTTAAAATAGTCTATTTACACAGGGTGTTCCCGTTTTTGTAGCATGACTTTTATAGAAAAAATAATTTTGATACAAAAAGTTCTGGCGAAATCAATGCAACCAGCTGCTGAAACAATTGTTCATCCATTCGCATGGATGAAATACAGAGACAAGGAAAAGTGTGGATCAAAAGCTGTTTAGAGAAACAGCCGAGTCATTGATATGGGGAAATACCCCGACGACTCACTACTGAGCCTGACAACTACCGCAATTTTTTGCGAATGGATGAACAACTGTTTCAGCAGCTAGTTGCATTGGTTTTACCAGTTTCTCCAAATTCTTTTTTTCTATAAAAGTCCTGCTACAAAAACGGGGACAACCTATATAAATAGACTATTTTAAAACAAAAACAAGAATTTTAAAACAAAAACAAGAACTTTAAAACCCCTTTTTGTCAACTGCACATTTACCGAAATTATTTTTTTCATTTAATAAGTTTTTTTTTAATTTTTTACATAACTATTTTTGATTTTAAATACCTCGTCAGCGTTTGAACATCATAACTAACTAACATAAAATACAGAATTATTAAATAAATGAAAGATACAATATTTATTTTTAGACTTCAAAATATAAATAGAATATGTATACCTCTACACATCTCTATACATCTTAAAATAAATTCCCTCTCCTCTTCTTTATCCGCCGAATTCAACCTCTTCATTTTTCTTGTCGTTTCACTGTCAGTTTCCATCGCAAAACTCTTGATAATTTAGAATTTTTCTGTACCTCCGCCCTATAGCTAAAAGCTCTGCACCACAACTAGCTAATGACTGGCGCCATAATATTACTAAATATGGCAATATATCCCCCACACGTGAAAATACTTATTCACGCGGCCTCAATATATTGACGGGCCTTCAAGCAAAAATGTTACCTCTGGTATTTCTCCTTCTCTCGACCCTCTTTCGCTTCTTCCTCCTTCTAAAAAAATCGCTTTTTCCTAAGCCCTGTGACCAGCCTTGAACTTCTTCAGGTAATGAGCAGCATAAAGAGTAAAGCAACGTTGTAGCACTGATAATCTATCAATTAAAAATTTTCTTGAATCTCCCACCTCCCACTTCCAATTCTGGATGTCCTAGCTTCCATAATTAATGCGTCCTTCACGAAAGGTGTTTTTCCCGAATGCCTCAAAGCTGCCATAATTATTCCTCTTCATAAGGGAGGTGAAAAGGATGTCTTATGCAATTATCGTCCAATTGCTCTGTTGTCTGTACTCTCTAAAATCATTGAAAAGTTATTAAAAAATCGCCTCATGCCATTTCTCCTTAGACATGGCATACTGTCTCCGGAACAGTTCGGATTTTTACCAAACAAGTTTAGTGTACTAATGACACCATGTTCTTGTTGCTTCACGATGATTACTCATCCCTTAACAGCAATTTCCCCACTGCTAAAGTCTTCTGTGATTACGCTAAAGCGTTTGACTGTGTGTGTCATGACATCTTGTTAAGAAAACTAAATTTTTATGGAATCCGTGGTATTCCTTCGAACTGGTTTCAATCTTATCTTGAAAATAGACAGCAGGTTGTTAGAGCGAACGGTTCTGATTCTGACTGCAGATTAATTACCAGTGGAGTTCCGCAGGGCTCTGTTCTTGGGCCTATCCTTTTTCTAATATACATTAATGACATGAGATACCTAAAAATCAATGGTAAAATTTCGCTCTTTGCTGACGACACAAGCATAACTTGGAGTGATTCTAATACTCTAATAATAATCTCCAGCGATCTCGTCAAAATTAAAACTTGGTCTGACTCAAATTGGCTGTGTTTCAACGTTGATAAAAATAGCTTATCTTATAAAACAACAACCTTTGCTACTTCACAACAACAATATTAAATATGTTTGTAACGAAATATTCGCTACATGGTTATTCATATTTTAAGATTTTTATATTATAAAGTGATTTTTATGCAAATTTCTACATGCGATTTGGATTCGGTAATTGGAAGTTAGATCTTTTATACATAAGTGGAGCTGCCATTTGAATTGTATGCGTATTATTTCTACATCGTTTTCTATAAAAATATTTTTATTATACCAGCCTTTGGATAGAGGGCGATAGTAATATCGTAATTTTGATTGATAGTCTCCCTCCTATTCCTTTCGACGCGGTTTGGACCGGTATTAAAACCGAACAGCCAACGTAGCTTCGTCTTTGATTTCAAGTGAAGGTGAGAGCCCATTTTTATTTTTGTCGGGTGTGATTTTTGCACATTCCGCTTTTAAGTTATCGAATTTATTTCTCTGTTTTAGGAGTGTCTTATGACAATTTTCAGATAATAGAGGGATTTTCGAGGCTATGATCTAGTCAACAATATTTTTAGTTAGATTTTTAATATCTAGATTTATAAATTGGATTCTTCATTCATCCTGGCCATCTAGGCCCTTTTTATAAAATATTGTTGAATAAATGATCTTATTGGTCCCTTTACTGAATATGGTTTGATATATTTATCGTGAATTTCGTTAACTTTTACAGGAATATTTAACTGCGTAGTTGAAGTTAGCAAGGAGAGGCTTTGCCAAATTTTAGGAAGAAACGGATGGGTAGCCAATAGACCTTCAGTTTACTGCCGGTGGAGGATTTAGGAAATCCTACTTTCCAAAAGTCTAAGGTGAGTTGTCTCTTTTCTTATTTCTAATTTATGAAATATAACATTGAATTTCTTTGAGAACTAACCTTGGATTTTTATTTCTTCTCTCTACCGACAGTCGACGGTGAATTTATATTTTTTCTCTTTGTAAACCTACCTTCTTGCTAAACTTATAACTAAATTTGCTTTGTTTATTTTGCTTGTGGCTCGTAATGCTCACCTTGACGAGAGATTTGGGAACAATTGACATTAGATGAAATGTCGATCAGTTTTGTATTATGATCTTAGCACGTACAGTTTTCTTAATGCATAAATTTGACTTGGGGAGAATTTGCATAATTATTAATTCACAGTTTTGAAGTAATCATATTTTTCTATCAATTTTTGACTAGTATTTTGCTTATTTTTAGAACTTTTCTCTTAAATAAACTTTTTGGGGACTTTTCATTTATTTTGCACTTATTAAAAGGTGTTCTTAGGTCAGATTTAATCATTTTCTTCTTTAGTATACTTGAGTATCAGATTCGTTGATGAATCTTGTATATTTGATCATAGTTTAATTCTGCATTTACGAATCTTGTATTTTTGATCATAGATTTAATTCTTAAGTGATAGAGTTTGAATTTTTTGCTGATATTGTTTAAATCACTGTTCATTATTTTTCATTTCTTCTTTTGATATCAATCAACATTTTGATCTAAGACAAGTTTTTCTGTTTGCATATTTTCACGAAAATTGGCCGAAGAGCTTGGATTGATAGTCAAGCATCAACCGAGTGTACCATGGCAAGACGTATCAGCTGTACAAGACGTTTTTTTTTAAATCCTCTGGTGTTATCCTTACCCATAAAGGCCTAACAAAAAGCAGGCAATTGGAGAAAAGAAACGAGGTGGACGTGTGTCCAACCTAAGTTGAAAGTCTAATCTAAGCTAAGTATTCTACATGCAAACCTAAAAATCGCTGTAAAGACCAGAATCTTTAAGTTTTAACTAATTTCAACTATTGATATTTTAATTGTTTTTATTTTCTCTAAAATATAACATTAATTTAATTTCTTAGACTGTTCATTTTAATTGTATTTATTTAAATAAATTATTGTAGATTTGTTTTTAAGAATATCTTTTATTACCTGCAAGAAACGAGATTCTGCAGTTCTCAACGTCTATCAAGTAATTTTTGTTACTTTTTAAGCTTTTATTGGTAATACTTGACAGTTACTTTGAGAATTGCGGAATTTTTGGCGCCCGATAATACATACTAACAAGTAAGTAGAATTCGCGATCAATCTATATTAGCCGGCAACTTAGTAAATTCCCAAAAGACATCAGGAACATAAATCGTTACACGTTGAATAGGCTAAATTCCTAGGTTCGAATATTAGTGCCAACCTTAAGTGGTCCGCACATATTGATTCTTTAACAAGAAAACTATCTTCGGCCTGCTTCGAAATTCAATCAGTTTCGAAGGAACTAAATTTGTCTACTTCCAGGCTCACTTACTTCTCTTTGTTTGAATCTCATCTTCGATACGGCCTTCCTTTTTGGGGCTGCTGTAAAACCGAGCAATTTCGTACCATTCTCAAACTTCAAAAGAGAGCAATTCGTTATTTATTTGGTCTTAATGGCAGAGCTCATTGCGAATACTACTTTAAAAAATATAAAATTCTTACGCTTCCTGCTTTGTTTATTTTAGAAACAACTTGTTTAATACGGAAATGTCGAACCATATTTCCCGAAAGGGCACAACATGAGTACCCAACATAACAACAAGAAATTCGAGTCAGGACATCTACCTTCCTTTTCCCTCCTCTGAATTAACAAAAAATTCTATTATTTATAACTCCAAGAAATTATACAATACACTCCCGCTACATCTTAAATCCATCCCTACATTTGCTAAATTTCGTGAAAAAACGAAAGCTTACCTACTAGAAATACCTTATTATTCTATAAATGAATTTTACGTGGATTAATTTTATTTTCTCCATTAATTTCAATTATGCGTTAATTGTTATTAAATTTTTCTAGTTGGGCTTCATGTGCGGCGGTGAAGAGAATTTTATAGTAGGTATAGGATTATCTTTTTGACGAATGAGTGGTTTCACGGGTATACAGGAATTACACAGAATTAAATTTTCCAGGCTATCAATTTTTGTCATGTTTTGTTTAATTTCACTAGGTGTTTCAACCTTGCAACCTATGCACATTTTTCGAGTTAAGTTCACCGACATGACCTTCCTTATTTTTTCCAACAGCACACTTCGCTTTAATGTCTGTTTCATATTTTGATAACACTGAGTTTCTTTACCCTATGTTTTGTGTACTTCCTGTGGATTTGGTTTAACTGCATATGATGTTCTGTAATATAGTTTTTTGATAAATCGTGACCAATTTCAACTTGAAAATTACTTGTTGTTCTATATTATTGTATATATTAAGTTTTGTTTTGTTTTGTTTTGTATTTGCTCTACTATGGTTAGTTTATTTATTTAATTTGCTTTGTCCATAAAATTTATTTGAATTGTTCTGTGGCAATAAAGCATACTTGACTTTGACTTTGGACCGTTTTAATTTTCTTCATTACTTTTTCCATCAATATTATTGTTTCAATATATCACTAAGACGATCAATATATTGATCAATATCGATATTAAGGCAATAATATTGACCGTGTAAGGGGACCTTAAGAGATAATTTAGTACTTCGAAGAGATGGGTCTTTACTAGCTCATGAAGGACACTTTCAAAAATTTATTTGACTTTACATGTGGGTGCATTATTCAGAGCTATTAGGAGCTATAATTTTTTAAAGAAGTTCCTGTGACGTGAACAATAGAATTATTTTTTACTGAATAACTGTAAGAGATACGAGAAAAATGCTAGATACTTAATTTATATAAAACAATTTTTTTATCATAAGTTCAACATGAACACAAAATAAAGTGCTCAAACCCTTTATTAAGGTGTTAAATATTATTCGAATGTCGCTTCTTATTAATTATTAATAAAAAGAAAACACGAAAAAAATATTTTTCAACACCCTGTATTTCGAAAACGAAGCGACATTCGGAATAAATTTATAGCACATTTTCGTCTTATAATTACGTGAGGATTCACCAGTTTCATGTTTTTTTACGGAGGTTAGGATACAACCTGTATGTATTACTTCTGCCTGGAACGACTCAGGCGCGCATTAATTTTACTAAAGGTCCTCGACTTTAACGGGTAATAAACTGGAAGGGTCAGCTTCAACTGCTTACTCTAATTTTTGTGATTCGAAAAAAGCATTACTAATTAAAAAAATCGGAAATATTTAGTTATTACATTTTGAATTCACTAAGTAATGAAATATGTCTCAGAAATGTGATATATAAAGGTCAACCTATTTATGCTACATTTTTGTAACTTTTGGCTTATAACTTGTGAATTTACCATTTACATATTTAAGGAAAAAATCATGTGTGCAGTTCACACTAGGTAGACATGAAAACTTCATAAAACTAAACCAATCGGTCACCCACCCAATTATACCAACCTCGCCTGACCTTGCTTACTTCAGTGATCAGACGAGAACTACTTTTTACTTTTTACTCTTAACAAATATGTAATAACTCTTCTAGAAGTGTGTTCTGTCTCATTCTCTCGCAGGCTACATCCTATAGATCTCTTTTTAGGGTCGCTTTTTCGTTTCATCGAGTCTCAAATCACTCCCGATCATAGCGTACTAACAACGGCGCTAATGAAGTTTTCACTTTAAAAATCCTTTTTAATTGCGTTGTTGTGAAGCAAATGTGTTAACTATCACATTATGCATGACGATAATTGCATACATCGTCTTTCTTTTTCACTTATCATCCATATGAATTAAATAACGTAGGTAGCGAATTGGAAAATCGAAGCAAATATTACGAAACTAAAAGGGACGGCTAAAACTATTAAACTCAGGCAAATCAATTTCTAAGAAACCTGCAGGAATGTAGTACTAATTTTTAATTAGCTCTAGCACATTACTTTATTAGCAAAATCGGCTAGTTTTAGTAATTTTTTATCTAAGTTTTCATTGCGAAATTGTACGAAATTTATTGATCGTAATATGTTCAAATTAAAAAATAGAAATGTTATTATTAATATTCTATAATTTAAACTAGATTATTTTACAAAAATATGCTTTTTGAGAATATGTTACTTGAAATTATCAAGTATCATCTAGTTTTCCTCTGGTATCGGGTATATTCGTGTACTGTATCGTTCTGGGAATTTGTAAATATATAAATTACATAACCCAATTTTTAATCAATATTGCAGCGACAAAGTTAAGCAATTAGCACGAATACCAAATTTGACTGCCATTTAAACAATAATTACGCCATATTGCAGCCGAAACGCTATTCATATTTAAATTTAATTTGCGGTCAGTCTGATGACGTTGAATTATTTATTTCATTCGTCCAGCTAACTCATAACGTTTATAAAATATTTAGTATGTATATATGTTAATATTTCATTTCATTTGCCCCTGGGATCCATAATTTTAGAGGGAAAATTGTAGTATAAAGTATAAAAAGTATCTATTCTTTAATCGTACTTATTTTACCCATAATTTTGCAACTTTTTTAAGACTCAATCATATAAAATGGTACAATGGGTGCTGAAAAAGTAACTTTTGAAAAAGATAGCAAATTTTAAAAAATACTAAGCAGATTTCTAGTGTGGTGCATTAATAATGTATGTAAATGTGCTTGCAACAATATTTTATATACATTATGAATTATAAATTACACGCACAAGCGTAAAATTCAGAATTATTTAATTGTTATGAAAATATTGAAAGCAGTGGTGCATCTACTAAAAAATGAGGCACTTAGACTGGTCAGCAGAAAGATGGGCAAAAGCAATTTCCCCTTCCATTTTTAAATTGCTGTAACTTTTATAAATATAATTTTTTTTGAATGCAGTTTGCGATTTTTTAGTACTGTTAGTTGATATTGTCGTGATATAAAATGTGACTAATAAAATCTTGCAAAGAAACAATAAGTGCTCTTTCGGCAATAATTTTTTTTTATGATATAGGTATATACTAAATAAAAATTGCTAACAGAATTAATTGTATAAATAGTATAACTAAATAACGGGTTAACGAATTTTGACGAGCTTTCCAGATTCTGAAACCTCATTTTACGTAGATTTTCCATGATCTGAGGGGTTTTCTGGTTGAGATCTTCACATTATATAGAACCAACAATAAATTAAACGTAGGCCACATGAAATTGATTAAAGCCGAGTAATTGATTGAGTGCCAAATAGGCAAGATATGTTGGTTCTCCTTTAACATTTGCCACGTTGAAGTTCAGATCAACCTTCTGCTTCAATTTAGTGTGTCTAAGTGCATATAAAATACTCAGCCAAAAAAATTGCAATGGCCTTATGTTTGAATAGCCATAATTAAAAAAACCGTTTTACTTATTTTAAAAGGTTTTCAATTTTAAATAAGATTTTTTGATTTGAAATTTGCGTTTCTGAAGAGATTCTAGAATTAATGCAATTCAACTTCTCGTCAAAAAATAAGTAAAAAAATAAAAATCAAGTTTAAAAATAACTCAGTTGCGGGATCGTGCCATATAGACTACCCAAGTCTGCCCACAGGGGAGTGTTATCATTAACTTTTTATATAGAACAAATAAATCAAATATCTAAATCATTTATTTACAATTATAAATTAATGCAAACATCGACAAGCGGTTATAAAAATTACTATTGCTAATTACTAAAAATAACTTTATCAATAAAATACGATTATGACATTTCAAAAATCAAATCCATAATATGATGAAAATGCCGAATTGGTGGCTTTTTGATTTTCATTTTCAAAAATATACTTTAAGCGAACGTGCCAGTCAACGCATATCTAATTTGAATGAAACATTCTCTGATTAGTAAATCTCTATGTCTCTGGTGTTAACACGTTCGCTACCAAGGGTCATTTTGCATTCCGACCCTATGGACCAGATTTACATTTTTTGGTAAAGTGCTTGATATTGGTGTCTATTAATATATTTATAGTCCTTCACAGGACAACATAGATAACTTTAACAATGCAAGACGTAGAGCAAGAGAACTCATGAGGGAAAAAAAGAGAGAACATCAGAAGAAAACAATACAAGATATCGAAGATAGAGGAAGACATAACAACAACAGAGCGTTTTTTAAAGAAACATCTCGAATTAAAATGGGCTTTAAACCGCTAAAAAGTAATATAATACGGAAAGATAATGGTGATCATCGGCATTACAGAGGTATTAAAAACATGGAAAGAACATTTTCAGATACTTCGCAATGTAACAAACGACAACACAACAAATATACCGGTGTACCTAACCGCCGAAATAGCAACCGAGAAATCAACACTAGAAGAAGTAACGAAGGCCATACAACGCCTAAAAGGCAATAAAGCGCCAGGAAATGATACTATCCCCTATGAATGCCTGAAAATGGGAGGTCCAGTACTCTATCAAAAGATGCATGAGTTAATCTTACTAATATGGGACAGCGAAACATTATCGGAAAGCTGAAAACAGACCCCTACATAAAAAAGGAAGCTATCAGATATGTAAAAACTACAGAGGGATATCTCTCATCAACACCGCATAAAGTGCTTGCAAACGTAATTCTAATCCGCATAACATCATACGCGGAAGAATCGATAGTGCGGATTTAGACCGGGCACGTCAACGATGGATCAAATCTTCACTATCCGCCAAATCCCCGAAAAACACGGGGAATATGATAAGGACCTCTACCAACTATTCACCGACTTCCAACAAGCCTATGATAGTGTGATAAGAGGCCATATATTGACAGCCATGGCAGAATGTGGAATCCCAAAGAAAATAATCAGTATTACAAAAGTGTGCATGGAGGGCAGCCGGTGCTGTGTTAAAGTTGAGAACAACATGTCAGAAATCTTTATGGTAGACAATGGCCTGAAACAGAGTGATAGTTTGTCTCCAATATTGTTCAATATCGTTTTAGACGCAGCGATCAAACGGGCTAATATTGACGTAGAAGTTTTTTCAAGCAGTGGACCAAACCTAATACTGGCATTTGCAGATGATATAGATCTTGTCAGTAAAACAACCATTAAAATCAAAGAGTTGTTTGGAAAAATAGAAAAGGAGGCAGACACAGTAGGATTAAGTATTAATGAAGACAAAACCAAGTACATGTATAATTCCCGAAAGCAGGGAAGAGATCGACTAGGGCAAAATGTAACCATTGGCACCTACAATTTTGAACGGGTCTCAGAATTCAAATACCTGGGTGCAGTCATCACAGCAGACAACAACATGAATAAAGAAATGAAAACCCGCATACAGAGCGGTAATAGATGCTATTATGCACTAAGAGAACTGTTCCAATCGAGAATAATGTCGCGATCCTCAAAAATAATTGCACCATGCTACTATAAGACCGGTAGTCATGTACGGATGTGAAGCGTGGGCCCTAACCAAAGCAAACGAAGACGTCCTGCGAAGGTTCGAGCGAAAAATACTTAGAAAAATATATGGACCAACCCAGGATCCTAGTTCAGGGCAATATCGAATAAGAACAAACGCGGAGTCAGAACAATTGTACCAGGGAGATATTGTGAGAGAAGCAAAGTCACAAGGATTGAGATGGGCAGGACACATATACAGAGCACCAGATGACAGAATGCTGAAAATAGCATGGCAGGAAGCACCGACGAGCAGAAGACCACCGGAAAGACCTCAAAAGAGATGGAGAGACAATGTTCTATCGGCTATGCGGAAGATGGGCATTGAAAATGAAAAGGAAACAATGCTAGATAGAAGTCGATGGAGGCAAATTGTGCTTGCAGCCAAGACCCATATAGGGTTGTAGTGCTACTTGAAGAACAAGAATATATTTATACTTATAATTTAAGAATTTGAGATTTTTGAATGTTATTTTAATCCGACTCATATATGAGACAGTCAGTGGTCTATTACGTGAACAAATTTTAATTGGACCAAGTGGCGCATATATGAGTCGTAAAGAAAAGTCACATTTTGTAGAACCACACGTTAATTCAACATATTTTATTGAAAAAATAAACATTGACGATACACATTGCTGGCATTAATATAATTTCATCAAGTAAACTAAACATAAATAAATGCTTACTACTTTCAAAATGGAAATAAACGGTCAAAGAGCAAATATTAGATACTATTTTCATGATAATCTTTGAAACACGGATTTACGCAAAGTCCAACGGAATTACCATCTTTATCTTTACAAATCTCACACACACAAAATGGCTGTATTCTTGTTCTCTTAGAACAAATCCTACATCTCACACATTTTTTTTTTTGGATAATGGTTATTTTTTTAAGCTATGCACATACCATCCGACACACATACGAGCCAGTACTTCCGACAGACTGTGTGCAGAAACGAAACCGCTACCATAGACTGTGTATTTTCTAAAGCGTATTTAGTTCAGGGATGTTGTCGGCTCATAGTTTAGTCGGCGGTCCATTTATAAAGTTGGCATGGCTCATATATGAGTCGCTTGTTAGCGAACGTGTTAAAAAACATTTTTTCGTTTCGTTTTTGACTCATGTCTAGCAAATTCAAACCAAATGAGATTTACTATTTTTAAGTGCCATTTATAT
>JAEQML010050411.1:0-48195 GCA_016904865.1 Pissodes strobi | reverse complement strand
CGCCCCTAGGCAATTGCCTAGTGTGCCTAGTGGTAAATCCGGCCCTGGTAAACAGAAGACTTCAAACGCTTTTAGTGTAGTATTTTTAAATGGGTCATTTAGTAAATTGGACTGGCATATCGACTCTGGCGCGTGTGTACATCTGACTGCAAATAAAGAAGGGCTGACGACCATCGAAAATTCCGCCAATTTGCAAAAAATTATGGTCGTTAATAAGACTAAAGTTTCTGTTATTTGTTCGGGTGATACAAATTTAACGACTGTAGTTGTACATGATCGGTATAAAATAACTGTTCAAAATGTGTTGTATGGTCCCGAATTGGCTACGAACTTATTATCGGTAAGTCAACTGATAAATAATGGAAACACCGTTACGTTTATGAATAATTGCTGCCAAATTTTCAATAAACAAAACGAGTTAGTTGGAACAGCTGATTTCTTTACAGGATGGCGTTTACAAGCTAAACACATGGAATGCCGATAAGTGTTTATTGTCAGCGGAAACAGTTACTACCGGGGAAGTCTGGCATCGTCGTGTTGGGCATCTTATCAGTGCTTATCTGAACAAAATGAAGAATGGGATCGTCAAAGGACTTAGTTATCCAGGTGTTCTAAATATAGGAGAGAAAAATTGTCACATTTGTTGTGAAGGTAAGCAATCTAGATTACCATTCAAAAATATAGGGCATAGAGCTACGGATATTTTGGAAATAATACATATCGACGTATGTGGTTCAATGGAAAGTCTATCGCTTGGTGGATCAAAGTGTTTTGCAATTTTTATAGACGATTTTAGCCGTATGACGTTTTTTTATTTTCTAAAAACGAAAGATCAAGTGTTAGATTGTATTAAGAATTTTAAAAATACGGTGGAGAATCAAAACAACATGCTAAAGAATAAAGATCTTGAGTTCGGATAACGGTGGTAAGTTCTGTAGTATGTAGTTTGAAAAATTTCTAAAGATCAATGGAATTATTTATCAAAAAATAAACCCCTACACTCCGGAACACAACGGGATATCTGAATGGGTAAACAGAATTGTAGTCGAAAAATCTAAGTGTATGCTGTTCGATGCATATCTAGAAAAGAAGTTTTGGCGCGAGGCAGTTCTTACTGCTGTCTACTTTCGAAGTCGGCCTCGAGCTTGTAGACTTGATAAAACCTCATATGAGCTGTGGACAGGCAGAATGCCTGACGTAAAAAATCTCAGAATTTTTGGTAGCTTAGTGATGGTACATGTTCCCAAAGAAAAACGCTTAAAGTGGAACAGAAAGGCTGTTGAGTGTAATCTAGTAGGATACGATAACAAAGTTAAAGGTTAGCGAGTTTATGATGCTAAGAAAAATACAATATTTACGAGTCGAGATGTAACCATTATGGAAAATATCAAAGAACAAGTGAACATCATGGTAAACAGTACAGCAAATGCAGAAGTAGATAATAACGACCGGATATTAGTTTCAGTGGGAGAACCAGTTGCAAATGAAATTTATGAAGATGAGGAAGGACTCTCTAATAGCTCTGATGAAATTTGCGAGAATGCTGTGAATGATGAAAGCGATTCGTCTCCTGATGAAGAGGTTCCTATTATGTTGGTAAGATCAGAAAGAGTATCGAAACCGAGAAATTTGGGAAATGGTTTCAACTGCATGTATTCACAAAATTTCCATCTAGATACTGATCCAGAAACTGCCAACGAGGCATTATTGCGACCAGATGGT
This sequence comes from Pissodes strobi, assembly GCA_016904865.1. Lineage (NCBI taxonomy): Eukaryota > Metazoa > Arthropoda > Insecta > Coleoptera > Curculionidae > Pissodes > Pissodes strobi. The sequence continues at coordinate 46,473 of JAEQML010050411.1, read as the reverse complement.
GGCCTGTGGAAGAAAGCGATGGAAGAAGAGTTGAATTCCTTCGAGGAAAACCAAGCTTTGGAGATAGTTGATATTCCCGAAGGACAAACAATTATTGTACAGTGCAAGTGGATTTTTAAGAAGAAAAGTGATTGTGACAACAAAGCTCGATACCGTGCTAGTTTAGTTGAGAAGGAATTTACTCAAAATCCTGGTGTCGATTTTGACGAAACTTTTTCACCCGTGGTGAGACATTCTACCCTTAGATTATTAATAAATAGCATTATCTGTAAAATTAGAATTTAGATGTAACCACACAGTGGCGGCTGGTATATATGTGCTGAGGAGCTGCAGCACACAGTAAAATCACAAGAAAATTAAAATAATATTTTAGTGCATAAATACTTGCCATTTTCTTTTGAAAATTATTATTTATCTGGACGGAAAGTAAAATATTGCCGCGCCGCTAATATCTTCGAGATAAACATACCCATTACACCGTCAATCCAGACCCAACGCCTTATGTTGTATACTTCGGATCGGTGTGCGATATGAATTTTATATTAGCACAACGAGCCTTTTGGTCGTCGCGTCTCCGCTGATCCCGCTCGCGTGTTTCAACGGTGATTTCAATAGCCGGTGGTGCTGCCCAATCTCAAGCACACGGCTAGATTTGTTGCCGCGTTTGATTTTAAACGCAGTTATTTATGTGGAATTTAGTAGCCAGGCCGTTTGCGTCAGTTTACTTAATTTAAGCATTTGTCGCAAGTAGTTTTCCTGATATTGTTTATATATATTTTAAGATATTATATATAATAACATTAGTTTTAATTATGACTATAACACCCATATCCACTGCAGAAGGAGTACGTTGTTTTTCGACTTTGAAGAGAATTAAACGTTTTCTGCGAAACACAATAGATTTAACGCGTTGACAACGTTATCGGTTGAAAAAGAGCTGATTCATTCTACGTTTTAATACAAAACTCATAGAAAAAATTGTAAATGAAAAAAATTGACGTATGGATTTTGTATATAAAAAATATATTTAAAATGTATCTAACCACTTTAAAAGACTATGTTCAGTATGTTCTCTTCTTTCATGTGTCTGGTTTAGAATTTTAAGTATTTGCTTTATTAATAAATAACCAAAATTAGAATAAAAAAAGTTCTCAGTAGAATCAATGTTAGTATTTTTATTTATCTTCGATACTTATGTAAATGTGAAAACTATTCCATAAATTTAAAATTACACTTTACAATGCAGCACACAGCAATAAATTATCACGAGCCGCCACTGTAACCACAGCTCTTCTTAATGGCATACTTAAAGAAAACGTTTTTATTATGTTACCTTTAGGATTCGAAAATCATGATAAACATAAGGATTTAAAGTTAAATAAAGCCGTTTATGGTCTTAAACAATCTGCTAGAATATGGTACATTAAGTTTGACGTTGTTCTGAAAAACTTAGGATATAAAAAATCTGATCAAGAACCTTGTTTATATATAAAAACCAAAGATAGTTTGTTGACCTTTGTAACAGTGTATGTTGATGATTTTTTAATTTTTTCATATAATAAGGTCGAAGCAGATAACTTGAAATTCGAACTTGGGCAAAACTTTAAGATTAAGGACCTAGGGCAGATTAAACAATGTCTCGGTATGAGAGTAAACATTGATAAAAAGAACAATACCATTTATTTAGATCAAGAGCAATATATAGATCAAATTTTAACACGATTTAATATGCTGGATTGTAAAACTGTAAGCACGCCTATGGAAGTCAATGTTAATCTTAAGAAAATTGAGAAAATGTGTAACACGAAATTGCCATATTAGCAACTGGTCGGGTCTTTGATATATCGTTATTCAATGACAATCAGAGCGCAATTAAGTTGTCTGTAAATCCATTATATCATAATATGGGGTCCAAGCATATATACACACGTCATCATTTCAGTCGTGATGCAATTTCTGACAATTTAGTAAAAATGAAGTATTTACAGACAGCTGACATGCCTGCTGATGTTCTCACAAAAGGTTTGAGCTCAGTTAAACCATACAAATTTTTGAATTTGTTAGGTATAATATAGGTATTTAAGGTAAATATTAAGTGTCAGCATTTTGTGCTAGTGGGTTAGTGGGAGTGTTGAAATTGTAAAGCCCAAAATGATATTTTTGTTGGTACGCCATTGTATATTGAGGCGCTATCACTTAGATATGTCAACAGATTGTTGCATGTCGGCAGCGTTGCGTATTAAACGTTTCTCATTCATTTATAATTTATAATAAAAGTTAGTCTGTGCTGGAAATTCAACAAACGTGTTTTATTTGTAATAAATTTGAAATGGAGTTGTATTAAAAGATTTGAGACATTTCGATTTTGTGCCTTCCTTTTTATAGTAGAAAAATATTAGCAAAGTAGTTCGGCCGCAGAACTTTTTCTGAAGAGTTTTTTAAATCAATTATAAACATATTTCTCATTTGGTAAGAAGTTGCCTGGGCATGCTGTATTATGTGTAAAATGTTTCTTAACCCTTTAAGGCGCAAAAGACCTTTTTTTTTTGATTTTTTTTATTTTTTTAGGTGTATGATAGCGTATGAAATTCTGAACATATAGCTACTTGTTTTAGTTGATTATATGACGCCATTTTGAAGTTTTTTGCGAAAAACTGGTGGGAAGTTATTATCCCAAAGGACCAGTTGCCCAAAATTGATGGGAAATTTCAACTCCAAGAGGACTCTATGATTTAAAAACAATGGGATAATAAGTTCCCGGTATTAAAAATTTTTTTTATTTAAAACCTTTTATTTTAATATGTTTATGAACAAATCATCAAACTAATAAACAAACTCTAATCGGTAACCGGGGTGGGAACTGTCAATCTGACAAAAGAAAACCCTAAGACATTCAAACAATACTACTTGTAAGTGAAGAAAACAACATATAACATTTAGCCAATAAACTTTAGCAAAATAATAATAAAAACTATTTTTCAATAGATACATGAAAGAGAATGGCATAATGAGAAAAAAAAACAAAAGTTACTCACTCTTATGGAAATCCGAGAAGCAACCCTTGCATAAGGCAACACTACAGGATTGATATATCATGTTGCTGCGCTTCTCCTTTGCCTTTGAGCTACAATTTGCGCACCTTCTATAGTTTTTTACACTCTCTGGCAAATGTATTCCTGCATTTGATAACCGGGTCGTATTTTCGAATGTAAGAACACCGGCTTTTCTTTTTTTATTAAAACCCTTCATTGGCTGATAACCCGTCTAACTTTAGAAGAGTATTTTCCGATCAACTCATTTACTAATATTGACCTATATGTTAGATGACTTATCGGCTTTTTTCTATTTTGTGTTGCAGACGTTTTATAAATAATGTAAGAATTACATATCGTAAGATCCATGAAATGGAAAAATATCTTCACCCACCATCGTCTTGATTTTCTCACAATCGAATAGGTTTCTAACATTTGATCGATCTTATCTACACCCCCCATATATTTGTTGTAATCGGCAATAGCTAATGGACAAGGAACTTCATCCTTTTTGCCTTCTTTATTCGTTCTACGTACCGAAGTTACAGTAGAAGCATTATGCATTGAAGTTAAAACTGCAACGAGCTTTTTCCCATTATCTGTCCATCGAATAAAAGAAATATCACCAGATCTGGCATAATCAACTTCATGCTGTTTCAAGCTTTTGGCATTTAGAACATTAGTAGGAAGGTGTTTTCTATTTATTCGGACGGTTCCACAGGCAAAAGTTTTTCTACATAATAGCTTATAAACAAGATTTACCGAGGTAAAAAAATTATCAAAGAAAACACAGTAATATAATCCCTCCAGAGATTTCGTTAACATCAAAACTACTTTTTCTCCCAGTCCTAAATTGACTTGATTTTTCCGATCTTTGCCTGTGTACACGTCGAAGGCCAAAACGTAGCCTGTAATGGCGCAACACATGACCCAAACCTTAAATCCGCGTTTGGTCGGTTTCATGGGCATGTATTGCTTCATTGTTGATCGGCCCTTGAACCCGATCATACTCTCGCCTACGGATATGTAACGGGAAGGGAAAATATAACATTTGAACCTATCAGAAAATAGTCTAGCAAGGGTCTTATTTTATATACACGATCAAAGTTCGAAGAGTCCCTCTCTGGCATTTTGCTATTATCGGCGATGTGCAAAAATCGTAATATCTTTAGAAGCCGCTTTAGCGTCATTACTCTACTAACGCGTTTGCAATGGAAGTTTTCATCATTTGACCAATACAATTTATAACTAGGGATATAATGAAAACCCATAAAAATCATAATTCCAAAAAATGCTCTTAGCTCAACAGGTTCTAACCCCAAATCATTTACAAGTTCTTTGGCGTATATATTAGATTGGGCAACAATTTCACACAAAAAGAATTCTGCAAAAAACAAAGAAAAATATTCGAAGGGTTTTTCCAATACTGAACCATGTTTCGGGCCAAAGGGCTGGTTGAAATCCTCAGAAGAAAATATAATGGGATCATCAGCTTTCTTGGTCCAAGAAAAATCTGGAAGTGAATCTGCAATATCAGCTTCTTCGTCACTTTCGACAGGAGTTCCATATCTGAAGAACATATCATGGCTATCTTCATCTGCAGGAGGCTCAAAGGCACTACTCTCGCTGTCGGAATTGTCATCGATTGTAGTCGTTGAAGTAGAGGCCTTACCTTTCCGTTGTTTTCGTGATGATTCCTTGTTACATGAAATAACTAATGCATCTTCGGCATCAGAATCTCTGCCTATGTCAGAGAACTGAGCTTGTTCATCAGTTATCTCTGATAACTGGTTAGATATTTTTCCCTGTCCGAAAGCGCCGCCATGTTCCTGAAAAAAAGACTAGCTATAGAACTAACCCTAAGAAATAAATTATATTATGTATGATATAGTATGTATGTTTACTGAAAGAAAAATGTGGATTTTTCGAACGAAATGCAAATATTATTTGCCGAATGTAATGAAGGATTGTGGTATATTTCTTTAAGTATAGGGACTCTTGTACTATACTACTATCAGATAAGCATACGGCATAACCGTTTTGAATTATTTGTTTCCAATAAAAAGAAATATTGTTATTTTTGCATTTCTAAAAAGGTTTCGAATTGTTGATAATTTTTTGCCCTTAAAACTATTTTTTTTTCCTTTCAAAACGATATATTTGTCAAGTCTATTGAATTAAAGAAAGGCACTTACCTAATCGCAGATTCTAATCAGCATAAAATAGGAAAAACAAAAAAAACTCTTGCTGAAACAGCAACTAAAACAAAAAGTATCTTTGAATGCGCTCTTGGGGCAATATATTCCCACCTGACGAAGTCGACCGCTCTCCTTGGCGACTCAATAGGCACTGAATTAAATTAATTTGTTTTCTGGGCTAAGGGGCGTCACGCCCTATTCCCACCTGCGCGGTAATATAATATCCCAATGCCTGTGGTGGGAAAGTATTATCCCATAGACACTTAAAGGGTTTATTTACATTTTTTATATTTTCCGGAATATTTCTGGTTTTTTTATTTGCCATATTTAATTTTTCTACTTCATCCCATTGTTGTTAAGGGGTTCTGAAATATATGATTAAGATATGCTTTTTTCAGCTCTAATTGAAGAAGTTGTTAAATTCCTAAGCTGTTTGTAATAATTTCAAAAAATCGCCTTGTCTAGTCCTCGTTAGATAACCCTGTACAGTAAACGAAGTATGTTTGAATTGGAAGCATACAGACTATATAAAAACTAAAATTTATATTAACAGATATTCAAGAATGGTACGGGTTCCAGAGAAAAATGTTTGTAGTAATTGAGACAAAATACATCAAGATGTCAACCATCAATAAGAAACTTAAAAAATTAAACCCAAGTTTGATAGTTCTCAGGAAGTCGTACACGTTGTGGAAAACCTATCTTCTCAATCTTTAAATTAAGATGATTTAGATTTTTTTAAATAAGGATCTGAATTTCGTCTTCCTCCACCAAAGGGTGACTTACTTGATGTTGTAGGTAATACAGAACGCTCTATTCAACATCCTCCTGACTCTACTAAAGAATTTTTAGAGAAGCATGCAGGATCTCAATAAATGTAATTAATAATAATGTTAACTCTCGTCCTGAAAAATAAAAATAATTAATCAAGAGATTAAAGAAGAAAGATGTTTTCTATCTAAAAGCTGACAAAGGTACTAAGGCGAATATTTTCAACTAGTTGATAATTTAATCGAATGCGGGCCCCATAACAAAATCTCAAGGAATCCATTATCTAAGATGGTAACACAAGTTAAAAATAATTTGAAGAAATGTAGCAACCTCATTTCTAATCAAATTAAATGCAAATTATCTGTGAGCAATCCTACTATGCTGAAACTATATTGTCTTCCCAAGATTCGTAAACCTGGGAGGCAATGCGTCTCATAGTCTCGGCAATAGAATCGCCTACTTTTATATCCAAGTAGCTAGCAAACTGAATTAAGCTTTACCTATAAAGCAATAGAATTCAGGAGTACTAGATTCCTTAGATTTCATAAACAAAATAAAGGTACAAACCTTAATGAATGTGAAATTTTAATATCGCTTGATGTTAGCTCATTGTTCCCTAGTATACCAATCCCACAGACCTTGCAATACCATGGTGAATTACTTGAGATGAATAGTTTTGATAACGAAATCAAACAAGAATATTTAACTTTAACCAAACTTTGCATAGATCAAAATTATTTTTAATATAAAAATAACATATTACCAACAATTGGAAGGCACGGCAATGGGCACCTGATCATCGCCGTTCTTAGCTAATCTTTTCATGAGTAAATTTGAAAATGAAATCAGTCAGGAGTTTGAATATTTTCCAAGGATATGGCACAAGTACGTGGATGACATTTTTGCGACTTTCGATACAAAAACCGCTAATATCGAAGATTTTGTAACCAAACTAAACGACCGTTTCCCCACAATTAAATTTATTTATTAAGTCGGGAACAATAGCCACCTACCATTTTTGGATGCTTTAGTGATTAGGAACGATAATAACACACTAGAATTTGTTATTTATAGAAACAGTTCTGCCACTAACCGATATATTTCTAATGACTCCTTCCACTGCGAACATCACAAAATGGCCAGGTTCTATTTTTTAGTACATCGTATGGTCAATAAATTTTAATGTTATACATTAAAACTGGTATTGAAGTACCTTTCTAGGACTGCCTAAAATATGAGGAATAAAAGTTTTTTAAAAAATACGTGCAAAAACGGAGATTGTGTTACAATAAGAACGCCGCACGGTCCCGGAAAGGTTATAATATTGGATTAATTGTATTTATTAAACGTGTTTTTAGGTCAATATTGTTTATATATATTCCCTATTTTTACAATTCACTTTATTAATGTTTTATAAGTAGTTATTATTATTTTTCAAATTTGTTTTATTAATAAATTATATAAGGCGTCCGTCGCTAAGTTAATATGATTTATTCATAAGTATAAGTGAATGTGGTTTATTGTGCTCTTCTCACTTAAATGAAAATAAATTTTCTAATATAATACTATATAATTTTTAATGCATTTATTTAATCTGTAATGTTTATCATCCAAAAAGTTTCACGAATTCAAAAACCTTAAAATCCGGTTCTTGAAACGGTGTCTACACCAAATTTTCCTCCAGAAAATAAAATCTTAAGTTTTGCAAAGATTATGACCACAGTATCCATAAATCATTTAATTAGGCATATAAATAAAAATTTTATTGGGATACTAATTATGTTCTAATTTTATTTAATCCACAGTGTATAAACCAATCCATGACGGAACGTAATAAAATTAAACGAGTCAATGTTATAGGCTATATATATTATTTTCGCTCTTAAAATTTAATGGGGGCATTAGCGATAATAAACTTTTATTATTCCAGGGTTGCTTTACTGCCTGGGTGATAACTAAGAGTTCTTTTATTAGGATAAAAATTGAATAGCACGTATTTTTATGCATATTTTAAATGCGTTTTTACCGAACCTATAGCATAAATATAGTCCGTCTAGAAAGTATCCGGAAAAAAGGAAGCACAATTATAATCTTTCTGTATATATTTTTATTACTTGATATATAAAATTACAATAAATAATTCATCTCATTTATATATACAATCTCGGTTTAACTCTAAACACTTAACTAAATATTCAGTTGCACCCGAAACTCATCATCGGCATAATCATAATGTTCGGTGATGGTGGTCGAGGCCTGTAAAACTTACTGAATCAAACCTCCTTGTTACGTGGCGCTGCGCTTCAATCTTCATTAGTCCCCAAATGTTTTCAATGGGTAAGATCTGGTGAAGCTGCTGGCAACTGAATTGTTTCCAATTATGGCATCTTGCATTACTCTGTTAAATACGTCACTTTTCTGGATATGAGCGGTTTAAAGAAGAAAACCACTTAGATACCACAATACTTTGCATTGAATGATGCCATAAACTATATAAAGAGTTGCAGCATCACGCTGAGATATAGAAAATTTGGATATTTTAACGGCATTTTCTCTTGATAGGATATTTAGGTGATTTGAACCAAGCTGAAAAAAAATGTTTGTCAGATATAAACACGTTACTAAAATTATCTTTTCGAAAACGTTGAGAAAAATTCACAGACGTCCACAAAGAAGCCACCGGGGAAGACATTGAAAATTCCGAAGAAGGATGCAACGCTTATTAAATTTGAGATGTGAGAAAACTAATAATTGTGTGGAAACATATAGTTGATAGAATTTTGGGTGAGAACAGGTTAGATTACGTAAGTTTAGTTTATCAAAATATACCAAATAAATGCATATTACTTCAAGTTTCTTTCTTTTTTACAATTTATAACGTTTTGTGTGGTTGTAAGAAGCAAAATAACATTTGCATTCGATTCGTCTCACATTCCTCGGCTAGTTTCACTTAGTACCAAATTAGTTTAGTCATTTGAGTCGGTTCCAATACGTTATAATGAATTTTAATAGATTTTGGTTACTTTTGGTTTGTCGTCCAATCAACTTTCCGATAGTTTCCCTTGGTCTTAACTTATTTTAGTCATTTGAGCCGGTTAAGATACGTTATAATCAATTTTAATAGATTAGATTATTTTCGGTTAGTCGTCAAATCAACTTTCAGTTAATTTGCCTTAGTCTTAATTTATTATAGTCATTTGACCCGGTTCCGATACGTCATAATGAATTTTAATGGATTTTGGTTAGTGTTGGTTAGCCGTTCAATTAACTTTTGGTTAATTTCACTTAGTCTCAAATTATTTTAGTCATTTCAGTCGATTCTGATACGTTATAATCAATTTTAATAAATTTGGTTAGTTTTGGTTAGTCGTCTAATCAACTTTCAATTCATTTCACTTAGTGTCAATTTATTTTAGTCATTTGGACCGATTACGATTCGTTAAAATCAATTTTAATGGATTAGGTTATTTTTGGTTAGTCGTCGAGTCAACTTTTGATTAGTTTCACTTAGTCTCAACTTATTTTAGTTGTTTTGGTCGGTTCAGATACGTTAAAATCAATTTTAATAGATTTGGTAAGTTTTGGTTAGTCGTCTAATCAACTTTCGGCTAGTTCGACATAGTCTCAATTTATTTTACTTATTTGAGCAGGTTCCGATACGCCTATATATAATAACTTTTCATAGATTTGACTAGTTCTGCTTAGTCGTCCAATAAACTTTCGGTTAATTTCTCATAGTCTTAACTTATTTTAGTCATTTGAACCGGTTCCGATACGTTATAATCAATTTTAATGAATTGACTTAGTTTTGGTTAGTCGTCAATCAACTTCCGGTTAGTTTCACTTAGTTTCAAATTATTTTACGGTTCCGATACGTTATAATCAATTTTAATAGATTTGGATAGTTTTAATTAGTCTGCTAAACAACTTTCGGTTAGATTCCCTTAATATCAATTTATTTTAGTCATTTGAAGAGGTTACGATAAGTTATAATCAATTTTAATGGATTCGGTTAGTCTTGGTTAATCGTCGAATCAACTTTCGGGTAGTTTCACTTAGTCTCAACTTATTTTAGTCGTATGAGTCAGTTGCGATACGTTATAATCAATTTTAATCGATTTGATTAGTTCTGGTTAGTCGTCTAATCAACTCTCGGTTAGTTTCCCTTAGTCTCAACTTATTTTACTTATTTGAGCTGGGTCTGATAAGTTATAATCAATTTTAATAGATTTGGGTAGTTTTAATTAGTCGTCTAATCGACTTTCTGTTGGTTTCATATAGTCTCAACTTATGTTACTTACTTGAGCCGGTTCCGATATGTCATAATGAGTTTTAATAGATTTGGTTAGTTTTGGTTAGTCGTCTAATCAACTTTAGTTTAGATTCACTTATTATCAACTTATTTTAATCATTTGAATTGGTTTCGATACGTTGTAATCAATTTTAATATATTTGGTTAGTTTTGGTTAGTCGTCCAATCAACTTTCTGTTATTTTCACTTAGTCTAAATTTATTATCCCTATTTGAGCGGGTTCCGATACGTTATAATCAGTTATGCATAAACCGTGTCGTGACGTTCACTAAAATTTTTCATGTCGTGATGCGACCTTGGAAACTCACTCACCACCACACCTCGTCACGTATGTAAGTTGTAGTAAGCCGGAGTTGAAAAATGATGATGTAATAGCGACGTCACGAAACTTCCCCTCACTGTGAAAACAAAGTATAGTCTGTAAACCGAGCGTTGATCGTTACGTCATAAATCCTGACGTCAGATCAGTTTTGAAGCATGTCCTGAATTGATTCACAAGAGTCTTGGGAGGAGCATAACTTACCCTTCGCGCATGATCCATTTCGTGTCGGTAAAATAGACGGCTATTGTCGATATCGAATGTGAGGTTAGATAGGACGCTGAATTCAAAACCAAAACAATAACAAACAACATGTCATAATCATAATCATGAACTCGTGATTCACAGATTTAATTTAAAGAAACTAACCGACAAACATGTCTTTTTTCACTCTGGTAAGATAATATTTGGATCTCCAATATGAATATTTTAATCTTATGCAATCTACTTTGTTTTAGGTGAAGAAAAAAAGTCTGGTGAGGTTTGCAATAGGAACTTAAATTAACAACACAATACAAGCAGAAATATTCTAGTGTTCTAGTAAAATTCCAGCAGAAATCCTTAGATATACAGGGGTCTTGTTATCTTGTGTGAATGAAAACATATCTAAAACCTGCGAAATTTCGAATAAGTGGAAACTTTGCTACGAGAAAAGTTATGTAATAATTATGCATGTGATATGTGGTTAATTGAAGAAACATTCAACTCAATTCAAAAGCAATGTACTGTGAAATAAACTTGGCCGTGAGAATAGTGTATAAAAAATCACAAAGACATTTTTATAATATCAGATATGCAACTGAAACGTGATTTGGACCTTTTCTTTAGCAATTAATTTTTATTTGTCATACGATTGTGAACTTGTAAGCATCTGTAAAGTGCAGTAAACAAATTAATAAAAGGAGAAATTTACCATTGCAGTAAACTTTGGCATATATTAAATTCTCTAAATGCAATTTTATTCTTCGGTTAGCTACGGTTTTTGTTGTCTTATCATTTAATTAATCATTTCACATTATAGCAGTTTCTGTAGTTAATAAAACTGAAAGACCTCAAATGTGTAGCTTTTCTTTAGTTTTATACATGTAGGTAAGTAAGTTTTGTTTATAATTTAGTTGTGTTATGCAATGGTTCAAACGCTTAGATTCGTAAAAGTTTATTTAATTTTTGTACAAGTTTTGCTTATTATCTAGCTGTAAATATCGCCATTACGGCCTTAGTTCAAACTTTTAATAATATTTATGCTATTTTGAACATAGGACATCTCCTATAAAGTATATTAAATGGGCGACGGTATAGCATAATATTGTATTTGAGTCTGTTGTACTTCAGTTATAACCAAAACTAACTAAAGTAACTTAAACAAAGTAGAGTAGATTAACACCATAAAATAAAACAAGTATGAGAGAAAACGAAAACAATGCTAATTTATTTCCAAAGAATGAATAATAAGTAGTAATAATTCACTCATTATAAACAACCATACCACACAATCGATGAAAAGAGATGTTGTAATTTAAGGTTCTTGTATCATGTTTTACGAAAGGGGTCATAGTATCTTCTGTGCTTATGAGCACACTGTTTCCTGCTCATCGCTAAAATAATACTAATCATCATCATCTGAGTGACAAAAATTTAGATCGATAATGACCGGTAATATATACAAAGCATGTCTCCTTTTTCCAGTCCTCGCTAATCGTATTATAGCATTTGTGTGATGAACATAATTTCTCCATTTTTTTGGTGTAATCTAAAACAGATTCTCTTATAAAATAGCAATATCTAAAAGTTGGACCAGATTCTTAACATTTGAAGTGCTTCATTCCACAAATTTAAAACAGCTTCGCTTGTGACAGGATGTATCGAACTCATACATCTGCCTTGTGACAGCATGTAGCGAACTGATACAAGCCTTGTAGTAACGCTTACATTTTGACCATACCATCTCAATAGGATCATATTAGCAGATCAGTAGATATCTGCACTATGTCAATATTCATCAGATTCATTTGCAATGAACGCAGTGTGAGATGTTCGCCTACAATAAAACCGAAATAATGAATAAATTATTTAAAATAATGAAAAATTAAATGCAGATTACCTTTCTCATACATGCTCTCCTTATAGTATGGCCATGAACTTTGTGAAGAGGCTCTCCATGAGAGGAAATAATAGCAACATTTGCCTTGGTTTTAAAGTCAACAAGTTCCTAGACTGCTTTTCAATGCATTCTTTGCACAGTGGCTGACGATATTCCTAAAGCATCAGAAACTCTCTTCAACAAATAATCCTACTCTTTATATATTGTAAAAACTGCACTTTTGTATCAACTTACATTAGGTATATACTGCACTCACGGGGAAAAGCGTTTTTCCTGCTGCTTTTTCGCGATTAAAAGAGTCTATTAGTTTTAAAATGAGGATTTGCTCATTTTCAGTGTACCGATGTCCAGGCATTTTCAACTGCGATAACATAAACAATCACAAATAAAAACAAAAAGATACGTTGGAGGGACTTCGAATAAAGTAAATAAATATATATATTTGACACTTTGACAGATGAGGAATTTCATTAAATTCATCTGATATCCTAGCATGCGCAGCTCAACGTACGTCCGTGACGTCAAATTTCTGTCACCCCCGATTGACGGTGGTATGAGAGAGAAAGACTAGGTATGACGTAACGATCAACGCTCGGTTTACAAACTATAGTATCCTGTAGTATGCCGTGGTGAATTGTAGTTAGCTCGCGAAAAAACGCTTCTTGTTACGATATCTGTCAATTAGGCAACTGAACTTCCCGGCTACTTGATATTTCGAACTATTTGAAAAATAAATAGAAAATGACTAATATAGAAATCAAATCGAATCAAATATGGTAATATATCAGTGTTAGTAGTAAAAAAAATTCTATATATACCTCGGTAATATGCTCGGTAAATAATGGCTTACTTCTCAACCTAGGTATATAATATACTATTAGATTACTGTATTTCCAAAAAATTCGAAATAGCCAGCCAAATACTTACGAGAGAAACTAATACTCCAAGTGCCAAAAAACGTTTGGTTGCTATTGAAGATGCTTCTATCACTTCAAATATTTATCAAGAGGTCAAATCAGAGATCCATCTCCATCATCTCCTTTTTTAGGAGGAATCATCATTAGTAATTTAAGCGATTGTACTATAAATTTTAATAGTGTTACTGATTGTTCCTAGGGAGGAATAGTATTTTTTCTCCTTAGGAAGGAAAAGTACTATTTTGCTTCCTAAGGTGTAAAAGTATTATATTGCTCCCTAAATAAAGAAAATCACATTTTCTACATAAGGTGTAGAAAAAATATATTGCTCTCAAAAAGAAATTATATCAGATGAGCTCGTGTCACTTGCGGTCACAACAGTTTTAGAATCACTTGTGTTCGGTGCAGAATACTTCTAGGATTTTCTGGTAAAGTGATAACTTAGGTATCAGATTCGGTCAACTGATCTATATTCGACACTCGGGAAATATATTTACTCAAACTAATCCAAAATCTAAACCTTTATTAATTACCTAACCTAGCTGAAAACAAGATATATTTTGATTGTCCGCATCTGATTATTACCCAACATTTTACAAATAACCTGCAAGTGATCTTAATATTACCGCAAATGAAACGACCGCATCTGATACGATACGCTGAAATACTTAATATAATATTACTATTATGTATCCAGAATAATCCTGTAATAGTATCCAGTTTTCAAAGAATATTAAAATTTTGCGTTGCTGATGGCTGGCTAGGTATATTTTATTGACTTTGACGTTGACTATATTTAGCCTGCATTCCATTTACAACAATTTCTGCATGAGCTACTGAAGTCGAATATATTTCTCATATTTAGTTTAAAATAAATCCTATTTGGAAACTTAAAAGCAATTCTAAACCTTCATCACCCTTGACGTTCTCTAGGCAAACTGTTAAAAGATGCTTTTTCTAACAATAAAAAAAAATAATTAATTCACAGGAAAACATGAAGAAATTGATACCAAAGGAGGCTTAGAGAATGGCCAAAGCCATTTAGAAAAATAATTTGACCTCTGACACGATTTGGGAGGTCTGCCGATACGAGATACGGGAACAAAAATTAGGGCTGCGGATGGCGCTACAAAAAAGAACTGAAGTCCATGCGATCATTAAAATCACCTAAAGAATAGTTATTTGGGATTTATTTATAGCATGCCCTATAAAGCACGCATAAAGTACCCCTGGACATAGTTACTTTAGAAATTCAAGATTTAGAGGTCATTATTTTAATGAGAAACATATTCGAGTTCAGTAGCTCATGCTGAAATTTTTGTAAAGGGAATGCATTCCGAATATAGTCAACAACTCAACATAATCGGCAGAGTGATCCCTCATTGCCGCAAAATTTGCAGTTTAATATATTTTGAAAACTGGGTTTTACAGGATTATTCTGGATACATAATAATGATATTTTAGCAAGTATACAAGGCTGCTTTTTCAGCGTATCGTATCAGATGAGGTCGTTTAATTTGCGGTTATATTAGAATACTTGCAGATTATGTGTAAAATTTATGGGTAAACGAGATAAGGAATTATATGGTTGCCACTTACATAACTACTTTCGCGAATTTTAAATAATATATAGAGGCCCTGCAAAGCAAACCCTAAAGCTGCTGTATTTCATTCAGAAGAGAGCTGTGCGTCTCGTCGAGGACCCGGAGTTGACCCGGAATCTGGATAGCCTGTAACACCGCAGACATGTGACCGAGATGTCTCTGTTTTACTGATACTTTAACGACAGATGTTCCCAGGATTTGGCCCGCCTCATCCCGCCCCTGGCAACTCCTATCCGACAGTCACGACAGACGGCAAGAGCGCACCAGTTTGTCGTATAAATAAAAACACCTAGAGCATCGCTTTACAAGATCTCCTTTGTCTGGCGCACTGCATCATTGTGGAACTTACTTCCAGGACATCTATTTCCCACTAATAACAAACTAAAACTATTCAAGGTTCATGTCAATCAACATCTTCGCACAAACCGCTCGTCGAGCGCCATAGGATCTCCCTTTCTGCCATAAAAAAACAAAGCTCTGAATTTTTGGTGAAATTTTTTTTCGCTGAAAATTTCTCAAACAAATTTGTATTTTTCTTCTTTGTCCTTACCGTAATAATATTTCCAAAATAATATTTTCATATTTTTATTTTCTAATACATATACCGGTTTTCAAAAATGCTATACGTGAAGTTTTAACGTGACAACATCAATAAGAAGCAAATATTTACCACTCAATTTTTGATCAGCACTTTTAGCTTTACCAATGTCAACAACAGTCAATAATAAACAGAAGTTAGGCTATAATTTACCAAATTTCAAATTTGATTTTTTGTACTCATTTTTGTATATGTATAAGATATTTGCAATATGCCAATTTTGATAAAACTTTTAAGAACAATAAACTTCTATACCAAAACAGTATGTTTTCAATTTTTTCATAGAGTGATAAAAAATTTGTCTTTTTGATTTTTTGTAATAGAGACAAAAACAAACAACTTGATAATGTTATATCTTATATTCGCTATGTGCATATGCATGTGTTAAGTGACATCTGGTGTTAGTAATAGTAGTAAGTGAACAAAAGCATTTTCATACATTACTATATAGTATAAGGGATCACATGATATCGTTCGAGAGCAGAAAAAGTCGTAAGGATCGGAAAAAAATGAGACGACAGTTCGACAGGGAATGTTTTGGAAGAAAACCCTCTGAATGCTTCTCTGTTCCAAAAATGTCATGAACTTTTCAGGGAAAATGTAAAAGTAACGATTTCAAGGTCAAAAAGGAAGAAGGTTTTATCTGGATTTTTTTTTTAGAAAAACCGATTATTATTATTATCGATGAGAACCTACGCTACTTTAAAGATGATGATGCCTTTTATAACGGGTGAGTTGAATTTAAACTTTTCGCTATTTCAAGTTTTAACAGGACAGCACTTAAAGTTTTATTTCTGGAAAATCGATTTATCTGGAACAATCAAATGTTCGTACATTAAAGAAGGAAGTAGATATGAGCATATTATACACAAAAATGGCATCGATCGGATTGAAATGCCGATTTGGTGATTTGTTTGACTTTTAGTTTTACCAAAGAAAATTTTATCGTAGTAAGATTTTCTTTGGTTTTAAAATAGTATTTATTATGGCCGAGCCCAATAAGAAGCAAAATAAAATAATGCTTAATAAAAATTCAGGCACGAAGGATCTGGCGTATACTTTATGCGTACTCTTCTGGTGGTTTCATAAAAAAACGCCCTCTCTGCAAAATTAAATATCTCAAACTCCAAATAAGGACTAAGGAAAATTTTGAAGCCCTACTGAAGTAGAGGAGAAGTGCCAAATATGGAATACCATTTTGCTTTTGCTTCGTAATTTTTTTGTTTTTTAAAGGAAGCTTTTAGTTTTTTTCAGAAATATATTTTAGTATTTTATTTATTAGGTTTTATTGTTAGAAACGAGAAACTTTGTATAATTGTGTCCTTAAAGAATAATCTCTGAAAAGGGGGTATTTTGTTCCTAATGTGAAATATGTACCTAATATGGTATATGCTATGATCCTAATATGGAATAGGGTAATGCGAATATAGGTAGGTAAATAATGCGATTAAAAATGAAACAGTATACATTTTAAGAATTTTTTTATCCCATTTATGGATTATTTAACAAAACGAAGGTCAATTTCTTCATAAAATTCTAAAATAAAAAAGTGTACCTAGAATGGAATATTCTAAAATAGGAACAGCTTGCTATTCCATATAAGGTACCCTGCCATCTTTATTTTCGTTGGCCAAATTCACGTGTTTACAACATGTAAAACTTACATTGCAATATCAGAGACTTAAACTTAAGTTTATTCTAACTAGGTGTATCCAACGATTTATAAACAACTGAGAGCACTGAGAGCAGTTGCATCTAGCGCTTTTAAAGATCCTTTACACAAATAGTGCACTATGTAAAAATCGACCTCTCCTATTGGTCGATCCATCTCGTATTACGATATGTCTGCGTGATGCAATCGATCTCTATCAAGAGCTCTTGCGGTATAGAGGTTTAGATCGTTGGGTCTCACCTGGAAAACGCGGGTTCGAACCCCGTTGGTCTTTTTATATTTTTTTAAGATTATGTTTCTAAACAGCTTTTTTTCTTGATTTTGGGTATGTCTTGGGTTAGATTGGGTTAGCACCTGGTTAGGTTCCTTTTCTTGAGGCCCCGTAGCGAGCGAAGCGAGCGGAGGGCCATGCGGATCGACCAATGGGAAAGGCCGATTTTTATATAGTGCACTATTTGTGTAAAGGATCTTATAATTCGCATCTAGCCGTAGCAATGTATTGGCAACATTGTGGCGGTATTGCCACACTTGGGTTGTTCAATTTTAGGGTATTCCATAATGGCATTTTTCCTCTACTAAAAAAGTGCTTCAATTTGACGGATGGTTGACCATGATATAGAATAATTTATTAAATATTACGAAATACAAAATGTCACTAACAAATCTAACACACTTAAAATGTTGAATGAAAAAAAAATTGGAATTACAACTTCACGCACCTAGTCTCCTATTAAGAATGCACTAAAACCGACCAATTAGTTAAACGGATGCTTCTTTCTTAAACGCAGTTTTTAAAAAATACTTATTTAGGCTCTAGGGCTATGGGGTAAGGACTGAGCAGATTATCATTTAGGCGGAGTCTCAATTTGATGGAGCGTAAATTAGACGGAAAGAAAGTTGAACGGAATTATTAACCGAATGAAACGTTGGGAGTAACAATTTAACCAAAACTATTTCGATCTAAGTACAACTAACCAGCTAAAGTAAAGCAATTAGGTACAGTAGATAGTTACACTAGGTAGCCAGAAAAAGCAAGAAGAGGATCCAGTATGTCTATTGTTTGATAATCAGGCCTTTAACATCTGCGAACACTAGTCTTAAAAGAACAAAGTGACGTTTTCTATATTGTGTTATGTAAAATGAAAACTCGTATATGCAAACTAAAAATTATTTTAGGAAAATCAGAACAGACAGTTACATATTAAAGATAAATTATATGAAACAATGTAATGTCACTCTGAATAATTATTCCCTAGCGATTCGTTTATAAGTATGGATACTGTAACGATAATAACTATCCCCTAAGCCAAAATTACCTATGGAACGATGGATCGTAATGTTTCTTGCACCTATTGTTAATGTTTTCTCATAATTTATTTAAACGATACTTTTTCAGTTTAGAAGCTGAGACCTAAGTGTTTTTGCCTCTATATATAGAAAACCGATATAAGTAAAACTGCGGAAAAAGGTCATGTTATGTTATACTTTCTAAGAAACCTTTTTCCCCCAGCTTTTTTATTTATTCCCCCAACAGCCCGTAAAAGGGCAAAATCTTTTTTGGACAAATAATTCTGTAAACACAGGTGCTCTCTCCATAATAAAACAATTGGTAATTTAAAGATTTTTTTCAAACATCTAGCAAACTGCATGAAAGTTCTTATAAAAATAATATATATCCAAATTACTGAAATTGGAAAACGATGACTTTAAAAATAAATTTTGATCATATAAATTCTTATTTGGCATCTGTACAAATAATGTGAATCAGAATTGTGTAACCAATTTAAGCAGACTGTTTAACGATTTGGATCCTAATTTTACATTTGCAGTTTATATGGCAGCCTCTTCGAATCATACCGTGTATTTCAAACCTCTTATACATTATAAGATGGTATTCTTGAAATATGAAACAAACAATGTTTGAGAATGTCCGTGATAATAGTTGTTATTTAGATTATAAGTAAGTACATGTGGGAAAATTAGCTGTAACGAAGTCTTAGACCGAGTCACAGCAACTAGTCAAAGCGGTACACATCGAAAACTATCGAGAGACCTTAAAAATTTATTTTATCCGAGGAAATCAGAGTTTGGCCCTTAGGATCCACGATGGCGGCTAATTTCCAAAATGGTCGCAAAACTGGAGATTTCGCGTTTCTCGTCCGATTTGATTGAACAAAGAGCTGTTTTCGGTTCTGTTTTGTGCGTATAATCTAAACTAAAGGTTAAAAATGTAGCTGTTCCAAATTTTAAGTAAGCTGGAACCATTGTTTGCTTAAGTATTCTAAAGAAAATAATACTTAAAATAGTCTACATATCAGCCAGGATTTTCAATTAATTACTCATACAGCTTTACGGTAGCATATAGTAATGAGTGAATAGCTACAACTAAAGTAATTATGCCGCGGCAAGAAAACGTTTGTATTTGAAAATTATTATGAAAACAGTACTTGTGATGGCATGGTATACGACGGTGTGGCTCTAGTTAACATCATGTCGCGTCTAACTTCTGGAACGTTTGAAGAGTATTATGGGATGGAGTTAAAGCGACATATCCAAAATAATGCATCGCATTTCAAAGCGCAGAAACTGGATTTCGTGTGGGATCAGTATCTTGGTTACGGCGCGCGGCGTAACGAATGACATACGCTAAAATCGCAAGCTAGTTACAAAGTCCGACAGGCCACCTGGGAAATGGATGGACTTTTTTAAGAACTCAAGAAATGAAGAAGAGCTTTATTTTTCTTGGCTGCGTCAGCTGTAAAGACAATCGGTTCTCTACAAGTGGCGATACTATTTTCGCTTCCCAAGGTGTTCGCACATCTCTTGCTGGCTCCACTTGCCGTACCATGGAAGAACGATCTTTTATCTCCAAGACATTCTGGTCAACGTCGCTCGCTCAGTCATTATCCGAACAGTTGGTACTGATGTGATGATTCTTGCTATCTCCTTTTATCACTAGCTACACGACCTTGGTCTTCAAGAACTGTGGTTATGGTGCGGTACTGGGGCTAACCATTGCGCCGGCAGCTTATCTGATTACAGGTAATACTGTATTATAATTACAAACAAAGAATCCCCAAATAAAGCATTATAAACTTTCTAATAGGCGCTCAAAGGAACATATATTCTACGGATGTAAAGCCAAAAAAGCGTGCATGAAAATCGTGGAAAGTAATGGAGGAGGCAACCCCGGCTTTTCTAGCGATCGCCATCCCCCTTGCAAGCTGTTGAACCAGAGTGCGTTGAGTTGCTTCAGCAGTTCATGGTCAAGCTGTATGGTCAATTCTGCTCCGAGACGATAGTGAAAGAAACTTGGAAAGAATTCTTTTGCAAAATGAACAAGTCACTTCATGCTATTCTCCCGATATATGCTACTATCTACCAATTGATCCCTGGGCAGCGTATCAGGCAGGAAAAATCTGGGGTTGTTCACATCTGCCGGATGACAAATTTCTGGCTCCATCTCATTGAGGTTGGAAGAAAATTTATGGAAATTGGGTTCCCGATTGGTCCGACCTTTCATATATGTGGGAGGCTTGTCGGAGAGTGTGGCTGCCTCTCGAAATGTAGAACAGACCGCTGCTCATGCCGCAAAAATACTTTATCATGCACATTACAGTGCAATTATAAAGGGAAACTGCAATAATACAGGTAATCCATTATTTCTTTAGCTACATCTGAAAATGTATTGCAAAAATATATTTGGAATTTTACAGTTCCGGTTATCGTGGAGAAGTAAGTGATGTCCATATCGATAACTTGTGAGATAATCCTGTCATCCGATGTTTTTTATTTAACAATTGTATTTATTACTAACCTAAACAATAAAACCACCTTTTGCAAACTTGTTAGTGCCTTAATAATTCTAAGTGTATGTGGAGAGAAATGGGCTAAAATAATGTGCTTTCTAAAAAAGTGTAAATTTGTAAAAAACTGACCAATTAATATTTTTTCAACTCAAATTAAAATAATAAAAAATACATATATTCATTCCAGTTTGTGATGTACAGACAAAACATACCCGAACACCACCCTTCTTCAATCCAATCGTACAATAAACACAAAATATACATTTTAGCGGCCCTTTTGGGAAATGGCGCCCACCTTGTATCCTAAGGGACCAAATTTTGGTTTCTTCGGATAAAATCATTCTTTTAGGTATCCAGATAAATATGTTGGGGTTGGGAACCAACGGCAACATTCACTAAAATAGAATTTTATCCACAATACCGAAACAAAATTTTTGCACTCGACGCGCCTTTCGCTAACCGTGTTAGCATCATCAGGAGATGATTAAAACTATGAAATTAAAATCTACTTAACTCTCTTTTATACTACTGTTTGCTTAATCAAGCGGACTATAAAGAACCAACCCTGGAATCCCACTAGTCACGCTCGATCAACCAATACAATGGACTATACGGAATAGGCCCTCTATCTCTATTTAAACTATTCTTACATTTAATAATTTTCCTACTTTCATATGCGTTTAATAATCTCAGTTATATTCAGATTTTTATGAAATAATTTTAAATGTTTAATCGTTATTCTATGATTATTATCAAAAACATGCTCGGCAACACTTGATTTTTCTGTTCTACCAAACTTTAAATGATCTATAATATGTCCTTTGAATCTCGTTTGTATAGACCTGCTAATTTACCCAACATATTTTTGGTTACAATCCATATATCCAATTTCATATATTCCACTTATTTTTAATACATCAATTTTGTCCTTTGGACCACGTAATAGTTTCTTAATGTTAAACTGAGTCTGGTATACTAATTTTATTCTTACTTTACTTTTTGGAGTCCTCTAGTGTACTGGGGATTATACGGCATTGAAACATATTTTGTATTTTCATCCTGATTAACGAAAGAAGTGGAAGTGGAACGAATGGATTTTCTAAGCAAATGCCTATTAAATAGGTTATTTATTAAGTTGTAATGTAATGTTTTCATCGCACTCTACCTTAGACGTCCCCCAAGGCAGGCCCGCCATATCGAACATCAACACTACCATGGCAGAAGTCAAGTTTCATCACCGTGATATTCGTAAAATCCTTAAAGAACTAGATTCGCAAAAGGCATCAGGACCGGACGGAATATCTGCCATCCTATTAAAGAACTGCGCCAACGAACTAACACCCGTTTTTTACAGGCTTTTTTCTCTGTCTTATGGAAAAGTGATTTACCTATCTTCTTGGAAAGTCGCTCGAGTGTTCCAAAAAAGGCAAGAAAACCACGCCCCCAAACTATCTCTCAGTTGCCCTTCCAATAACATCCAAAGTCATGGAACGTGTAGTTCATCAGCAACTACTCAAGTACATCGGGAACAACAGAATAATCAGCGATAATCAATAGGGCTTTCGCAAAAGACATCGACAGAAGATATATTGGTCTATGTCGCTCATATATGGAGTAGGGCAATTGAGAACGACGGAGAATCTCGAGCGATTGCGTTGAATATTTCGAAGATATTCGACAGGGTTTGGCTTGATGAACTGCTCAACAAACTGCCGTCCTTCGGACTGCCAGCCTCTCTCTGCAGCTGGCTTGCTAGTTTCCTTAAGAACCATCTCAGATACATTTACCATTAACGCGGGCATGCCTCAGGGTGCAATACTTTCACCAACTCTGTTTCTCATCTCTATTGGTCTGCTGACCGAAACGAATATTCCTGTTTACAGTTTTGCAAATGACAGTACCGTTGTCTTCTAATTTAGATTAGGAACACCTTTACCAGCGACTGAAACTTATCACAGCAGGCAGGAGCAGATTACAGCAATTAATTAAAACATGGAGAAAGTTCAAACTTGGGGCGACAGATATTTGGTCCAGTTCAATGCAGCAAAGACCCAAGCAGCCACGTTTACCAAGGAGGCCAATACGGCGGGCCCTGACATCATTATGGCAGGATCGACCGTTCCTTCATCCTCGTCAATCGGAATGCTGGGTGTCTCGGTCAACAGCAATATACCCTGGCATGAAAACGTTACTAACATCGCAAAATCAGCCTCCCAGAAGCCTGGTGCGCTCTTTCATAACAAAAACTATATAATCCGCAGCAGTTGCTCTTACACTACAAAGCGCAAATAAGACCGTGCTTAGAATATTGCTCACACATCTGGGGTGCCGCACCAAAGCACATCCTAAAGCTGCTGGATTCCATTCAGAAGAGAGATGTGCGTCTTGTCGGCGACTCAGAGTTGACCCGGAATCTGGATAGTCTGGAACACCGCAGACATGTGGCTTTTGTAATGTCGCCATATTTGTATCTTGCCTTATAGTGTGGCAAGTCAGACAAATTTTTTGTCATTTTATCATCACCGAGGTCATTATTTTTTTGGCTGAAAATAAAGAATGGATTATTACAAAATATCGGTTTTTTGTTAATAACCTCTTTTTTCTTTTTTTTTTCTTTATTTTACAGATAGTTTAGTTCTCGGTTTAGCTTTATCATATAGCAAAACATGGCTCAAGTACCACCAAAAGCCATAGGATATTATCGAAAATAAAAGGAAGGAAACATTTGAGGAAAAAAGGCAATGGTACACAACATATTCAAAGACAAACATATTTCAGCTGCTGCAGGAGTGGCCCTGACTTTACTCAAAAAATTGCTACATTCATAATAAAAAAAAAATGTTTATCATATAGGGTTCTTAGGTTTTGATACCGAAGCTAATAGGAAAAGGCTCTAAAAATGCAATTGTATTATTGAATTGTATTGTATTGTATTATTTTACCTGAACCGTCAGAAGCTCATTTGTACAAACTTTTCAAATTTACATTTTTTTTATCACCTCTAATATTTCAATTTTAAAGTACAATAGGTATTTTGTATCTATATTTAAAAGTTTTTTTTTAAATATTCTTCTTTCACTTTGTTTAAATTTTTTAGTTTCTCTTTTAAAACGGTGTAAAATGTGTAGATTTATCAAAAACTTAAATTTTTAAATGATATCATATTAGAACTAAGTTTTTTAAAACATTTGTATGAGGCAGGCATGTTTGAGTTATGTTATAAGCGTTGAATATATTTACGCTCTATTTTTTAATGAACATGTTTTTATGCAAAAATAGATCTTTTTGTCAGTAATACTACCATTTTTTTCGTAAACCTTAAACCTTTGAACCAAAAACATATTTTTTGGCAAAACCAGTAAAATAAGTTGTACAGATTTGAATATAATATTTGATAAGTATGATCAAATAGTTTGCACAAAAATACTAATTTTTTAGCAGTTTCAGTCGAATAAGTTATATATTTTAGTAAAACAATTCATAGAAATCACCTAATATTTTGGATGAAAACACTAGTTATTTTATAAAACGGATCAAATGAGTGACAAATTTTAGCTAATATAAGACAAATCTCAGAAGCGGCTCATCAGTTATTTTGATTAGTTCAGTTAAATAAGTGATAGATTTGAGTAAAAAAAATATAGATATCACCTAATATTGTGAACGTAAACATTCAATATATGAAAGCCCTGTTCAAATAAGTGACAAACTTTATCTCATATAAGAATAATCTCAACTGCAGTTTATCAGCTATTTTGATATGTTTAATCCAAAAAAGTATAAACCTATAAATTGATTTTTATTACGCATGCATCATAATCAACGATTATCGCACGCTGCAGCGTGCTTAAAATGATGTTTATGATCTGCCTACTTTTTTAAAGGTTGCTATAGAAACATTTGATCAAGTCAAATGTGACAGATTAATATATTCGTCAATATATCTCTTAAATTTAATATTTAAAACATTTTTGAGATTATGATGCATTCGTAATAAAAAATAGCGTATGATATACGTGTATAAGAGCCATTTAAAGCCCTTGCGACTTACAAAACACTCCGCTGCGCGTCGTGTTTTGAAATATGTCGCGCGTGCTTTAAAGGCCCTCTTATACACTTATATCATAATATACTATTATAGAATAAATCTAATGCATAATTGATTTTATTCTAAAATTTTATTAATATAATAAAATTACTTATTTATATCAATAAAAAACTTATAAAATTAATATGTTGAGTTTTATGGTATTAATCATAGAGATATTGAATCTATTCAATGCCGATTGTTCGAGGTAATTAATCGAATCATTATGTAAAATTAATAAAATATCGGACTAGTCCTATATGAATTCGATTTCGGATAAAATTAATCCTTATAGGATAAATGGTATCAAACAATTCTGTCTGTGGATGACCCCACTAGGGCAAGGCCTTAAACACGACGATGAGAAGAATTAAAAATGTATAATTTCTTGTTTTCTGCGTAAGTACTGTATCATGTGTACAGTACAAATAATGTACATTATAGTAATCAGTTATGTATATACTGGATCATTTTTGGAATTCTTCTAGTAGCCTGGGGCATTTCACCACATTCTTGTGATCGATTTTACGTTGTGCTGATAATAATCTTGTTTATAGCTTTGGTATTTAGAGGGAAGAGTAGAGAGAAAGAAAATGGACCTAGAAAGTTAGATATGATCTAGCCAGTTAACTGCTCTCACCAGTTTGACGTTCCAGCGTGCTAACACAATGCAGCTCCTCTTGTCACAAACTACCATTGATCAACTCCGGACTATGTATTCGGTGTTCTCCAGCCTAGGGGAGGACGATGGGATTTGACGGGCCACATCCCGTGGCAACTCGACATGGCGGGGGCGTCCCTCCCCGTAATCAAACTGTTCTCACCAGTTTGGCGTTCCTGCCTAATCTTTTATATAAAATAGATTTAACTTTTATATTAGGTTTACTTTTTCGATAAATAAACGAATAAATAGCAGAAATTTAGTCATGTGCATTGGAGATGCGCGCTCGGCTATTGGTTGCCTCTCGAAAATCTCTTGTCAAAAATGAGTCCTAAATATTTCATTTGTTTTATCCAAGGATTTTTTTTGTGATACCATGAAACATATATCTGGAACTGTGACAAAGATCTTGGTAAAGAATACGGCTTTGCTGAGATTTCATACGACATTCACAGTTTCACAGGCTTAATGTTGCTCTGAATTTTGATTACTATGCATTTCGGGCTTGATGTGAGCAGTTAATACTGTATTATATGCATAGAGATATAACTCACCACATTGAGGCTTTGAAATGTCGTGCGTGAATAAATTGAAGACATAGAGAAAATGGGAAGTCTTGGGAAACACTTGCTTGAATGAGCTTAAAAGTGTACTGTGCTCCATCAGCATATACTGAGAAACATCCACATGATAGAAAACAGTCAGCCAGCCACAATATTTGTCAGAGAACTCCCAGTTTGATTAGCTTCATAATACGACTCTTGTACCAGACCCTATCAAAATATTTAAATATGTCAAAAAATATAGCTTCTGTATGTTACTGAAACACAGGATAATAGTTGCCGGTCTAGTCGTTTGATGGACGATGCAATCATCATCTCTAAACCCAAATAGTGTCAGTAGAAGCAGATTTTTGTCGGATATAAAATAATCAAGATGACAGATAATTATTAATTATGCAATTTTTGAATTAGAAAGAATACTTATGGGTCTGTAATTTCTAGGACCTGGAGGGCTGGTATTGCTCTTATGCATAACTTTAATTTAGAACCTTTTCCCAATGAATGTGTCAGTGACAAATATCGAAAAGGGCTTGTATAATTTTTAACCAGTTTAGAAGATTGATTGATCTGACGTTTATTTAATTGCCTTACTAGACCGGAGGCTTTTTTAGTTTAAGTCTGGAAATGATAGCTGAGTGATGATTGAGTTTCTATATTCTTAGATGTGGTTTGTCTTGGCAATCCTGATACCTTTGCAGGGTTGGCAGAGAGATTATCGCTGAATTGATCCTGGAAAGAATATTACTTTATCCTCTTCCAACGAGTAATCTATATTTTTGAGCCTCAAAGTTAGCCTCTCCTTTTCTTAGTCAGTGACGTAGTCATTGTGTAGACACTTTAATCTTCATTAGAATAATACTCTACCTGTCCCTCCCAACTTTGAGGACGTTTTGAGACCTGAACTTGTTACTATATGTTTTCGAGACGAATGAATCTCCTCTATCTAACACAATGCCGTATTCCAGCAAAACCGGCGGATAATCGGAAGTTAGCTCATAGAAAGCGACAGGCTTCGACCTCCTGTCTACATATTTGCAGACAAAGATATCTAGAATTCTAAGTTGGAATGATCTTAAATTAGCCGAATTTTGGAGACTAACTTCTACAAGTACTAGAGAATATACTAGATGGCTTCAACAGCGGCCAAACGGCAGGAGCAATCGTTATAAACGTAAAAAGAGCCTTCCATAGAGTACGCCATAAAGGGGATGTACTATAAGAGTAGGGGGCTACTCTAACCAGATCATCGAGATCATAAGGAGCCAGCAGGAGGTTGAAGGAGATATGAGATTTCATTTGAAAATTAAAGGCAAAACACTCAGACCTAGGACATTCGAGCAGCCCTTTGAACATCTCTGTACTCAATATTTACACATAAAATACCATCATTTGACGACGCGAAAATTTCATTGTATGCCGACAATTACATAATTAGCCTCTGACACAAGCAGGATCAGCACCCTGCTACAGGAGGCAATAGACGAGCTTGTAAACACCTGGAAGGTCAAGGTTAGTGAGCGCAAAACGCAGGCTATAATCCTATAGAGAAGAAGAAAGGCTGTCCGAATACACATAACGGATAAATAACATCGACATACCTTGGACCATGGAAGTCAGGTACGTTGGAGTGCACCTGGACTGTATAGCTTGACAAGGCACATCCAAGAGGCAAGAGACAAGACCGAGCGAGGAATGGTTATGCTAAATCCCGTCATGAGAAGACATAGCCAAATATCACTGACGACGATAGTTAGGCCTCAACTGACACATGATTCAAAAGCTTGGAGATACGTAACTAAATCCTGCATGAAATTGCTCACAGGAACAGAGAACAAACTAGACAGGATAGCAGCTGGCGTACCTTGGTTTGTCAGAAATGTTCACCTGCAGGCAGACCTGCAGTGGCAACCACTAGAAGTCTAGGCGCGTGTTCTTAAGAGCAGTGAACCATGCCGCTGGAGAGCTCGCAAGCAGTAGATTATAATCCAGACAACGTCACAGGAAGACGCAGATAGACCAAATATAGGAGACCTAGCACTTTAAGTGTGTGACCTCACAAAAAACCAGGAGTTCTAACGAGCACAGAGCCGAAGTGTAGCAACATCCAATCCTGCTCACTAAATCTCAGCTAGAGGAATACGACGCAACAGACTATGCGGAACGTGATCTTGGTAATCACAGCGAGGCGTCTACAATAAGAAGATTCGGAATTAATAGGAGCCAATCCCAGAAGTTCTCCCCTTCGGCCTGCAGTAGAGACCCGTTGGGTTACAGCGCAGATCGGAACAGAGCTGAGTTTTTAGTGGGTATGCCAGTGATAACCCCTGAGCGGGGGCACTCAGGAGGGTATGCGTAAAAGAACATTTTCTCAGAACACTAAAAAAGTACAATTAAATTTAGAAGCAGAAGTGTGGATTGATAGGTATGCCACTGGAGTTAGAAGTTCGGCAACTTAAGGCTATAGATTAAGCGTTTAAATCACAGCCAGTTAATATAGGATTGATACAGTATAAGAGAATATTCTCAAAACTATATAAAGTTAAATTTGGTTGCGTACTGAAATAAATGGAGCCTATGCGGTAGTTAGTCACTGGGAAGCTGGAATTTTTTGGCTTTAAGAAAGGTTTCCTTAATGAGTAGGACATCAGCTTTATGCATTTCGCAGAAATTGATTAGAACAGTTTTCTTGCCGTTGATAGAATTGGCATCGATAGAGACTATTCTTAGATAAGATGGTGAGATCTACACGTATTTACGTAAGTATATCAGTATAAAAGATTTGAGCCTAATCCAATAAGTATTAACCCGACTCGAATGCTAGGCGCTTAATAAGTACCCACCCTGGAAGACAAGAGATGAATACAACACTGTGCTATTATATTTAAATTTTGGATATCGATTACTTCAGTTCATTATATAATAATGCCGAATGAAAGAACTCAATAAGACATATAAACCCTAAGGTTCACCCTTTACATCCTAACTATCCGTTTTTGTATTATTGATCTATTTCATCGTCGTTTTAATGCACATTTTTTTACAAGCTTTGGTACTCAGTTTATAATTTTTTTATATATTTAACTTCGGTTCTCATGTTTCATGAGAAGGTTACGAAGAAACCTTTTATGTTTCGGAGCCAACATACAATTTATTTAGATGAATTTTTAGAAGACTGTTCATTCTGTTTGCTATTGAAAAAGGAATCAATAACTACTTTCTCTCCAATAATTCTTCATCCCTTCATTTTATCAAATCCATTCTAAAACTTTGGAAGCTGAATTATTAGGTTATATATTATTTGATATGGACCAGGTGCACGAAATAGTCCTAAAGATAAAATAGCACTAGGACCGTCGAATACCGTGCAGTGCCGTAAGCGAAGACAAATTTGATTTTCCCAGTTTGTAAATTTGTTTTCATATTACCTCTCTGAAAACTATCATTTTCGACGTCTCTGTAGAGCAAAGAAAGTAAGTCTTTTCGGTCCGGGCACGGGAAAAATTTTCCCGGTCCCTAATTAGGCAGCGGGAAAAGTTTTCCCTGATCCCTGATTTTAAGTGCTAAATTTGCAGTTATTTAGTCACAGAATAAGCATGTCACATATACGCTCCTACCGCTTGTTGCCTATGGACCTGACTTCGTTGCAGTAGTTGCGCTGTGCTCTTTCAGAAGACGGAGCTCAGATATAGGTAGTTGGGAGAGATTGATAGAAACACTCGGTGTAAAAAAGGCTTGGTTTATTAACTTCAGGTTGAGTATAGAAGGTTGTGAGTATTACCAAAATATTCGGGAATGCATATCTTGTAAGTCCCCTGGGATATTCCTCTCGAAAATATTAACCACGAACAGCAGCGAGAGAGAGGGAGAGCTAGCCTGAAGGGCTGTTACAATTAGACTGACGGGCGGATAGATTATTTGGTCTGGCTGAATATTTAGTTACGTAGTTTACTTTTTATATGTAGTTAATTTAAATAGCACTTTGCCTTATGGCGTTATTAATTTTCACTGATTCACTTTTAAGGCGTGCTGATAGGTCTTTTTTAACCGTGCCTGATCAGAGGGGCTTTTCCCTTTCGGTAATTCGCACTTATAGGTCTTTTTTAAAAGTGAGAGCTTTGATCTACCAGAGGGGCTTTTCCCTTTCGGTAATTCGCACTGGAGATCAAAGTCTGCCGGTATGGGCTGCTGCACAGCTTTTTATACCAAACTTTGACCTCTAATTCGAGTATTGTTTCGAATTGTCAACAAGGTTAATCATAACAGTTTATACTTTAATTAACAACAATTTATAAATGCGATTCAAGGTTAAGTTCAAACTTTCCACTGTATGATTTTATGTTAGTTGACACATGCCCCCCTTCCAGAAAACAACGGCCTCCGGAGTTTATTACCAGATATGCTATTCCGTTACTACATATATATATTTTTTACATTTTGCACTCAACCTTAAATTAACACTATCACAATCCGACCGTACTGATCTCTACTCGGTCCAAGACGTTCTGGCTGGATGTAATAGTTTCATTTTACTTGTTGTTCATTTCGTGTTGTGACTCAGTTTTGTCCACCCGGTATTAGTCCTGAAGTGTTGACGACTCTGTATGTTGCTTGACCCAGTGCTTTTTGCTGACATGGAACAAAAGAAAAGTTTGTTTTAATAATTAACTAATAACTAATTTAATAACAATCAATCAATTTTTTAGTTGCCAAATACAATAACAATATATGACCGTTGTGATCAGATTTAGGCGTCCCACTATTTATATATATTTTTTTGTTATAATAAACGTTTTAAGACGTTTCTGTTTTTATTTTTATTATTAGATTTGGATTATTCATACTAGTGTTTCATCATATTTCAGATTCTTATTTATTACTTATTGTAAATCCTCGTATAAAATTCTTTTGATTATTCATATATATGTATATCTGGATGTCCTATATCTATTCGGATTTTAGGTTATCTAGTACGATAATTTAATTACAGCTAAGCTATTATTTCTAAATATTATGATACGATACGTATTTATACCACTGTGCGTAGTCGGCAAAAAATTAAATGCAGGTCATGTTGATGTTCCATTGCTCGAGTCGAATAACTGCAATATTTTGAAATATGCAATTTAGGCTACCGTCTGAATCCTGATTTTCTATCCTTAAAGTGTATCCATCTTGTGGTTTAGGGGGTGATTTGTGCCGGTGGAACTGGTCGTATTGCGTAAGTACCTCTATAATTTAAATAATAGATCAATAGTAGGAATAGACTGCATGTTAGTGCAACAAAAATAGCTTGCATAATTATATTTCATGTGTTTTGTGCATGTACAGTGCTGCTTAATATTGGTATTATTGGAATGATTTTGTGACAACCATGGGATGGATATTTTTAGCGCTCCTGGAGATGACCTGTTATTGCTCTGTATGGGAGTGGCCGCTTCCATACAGACTATTCCCATGTCTACTTCAGGATGAGTTTATGATGAATTTATCATCCCTAATCTCAGTGTTGATCATTAGTGACGGACGATGACATCTCAGTGCACAGTGAGCTGTCAGGTCCTCCACTAAGTCCGCGTGAAATGGTTTTGTAATAGGTTATCTCGTAATAGCCTGGGTAGGTAGCAGTGTGTATTTCCATATGGATTGAATAAATGTAAACCTGTCGCCGTAATTTGCCTTATTACTTGATCGTTGTTTTTAGAAGTTCCTAGTATTTTTTCAGCTACTGCTAGATACATAGAGTTGTGTTCAACTACACACGTTTCAATTATTCCCCATTTAGGTCCTAATTTTTCAACATTTTTACAAATTTTTTTCTTTCTAGATTCCCCCTTTTTTCTCTGGACATCGTGACGCTGCCTTCATTGTCTTACATATGGTTGTGTATTATATGTCTGTGATGCATTTATTATTTTATTATGTATTATGTCTATGTATATTATTGTTTGCCATATGTATTATTTTAGACTTTTTATATCTCATATCCTATATGTATTAGGCCTTTATGTATCCATCATTCTACTCTATTTAGATCTAGTATATTTCTTAATCTATCAGCTGATTTTTATGTTCATATTTTTTAAACTTTCTATGCTCCGTGGCACTTAAGTATTGTGATTTTCTC
Source organism: Pissodes strobi (assembly GCA_016904865.1). Taxonomy (NCBI): domain Eukaryota; kingdom Metazoa; phylum Arthropoda; class Insecta; order Coleoptera; family Curculionidae; genus Pissodes; species Pissodes strobi. The sequence goes on along the minus strand of JAEQML010050411.1, from coordinate 13,705 downwards.
GAAAAGATATTTATCACTACCTAAGTCCGTTTTACATATCCTATGCCTATATATTTTCTCATTAGCTCGTCTTCTACCTAGTTTCCCTTTAAACTTCTTTTAACTTATTTCTCCTAGTTTCTCCTCACTCGAAACGCTCATATGTTTTTCTATGACTTTCCCTGTATGGTATTAATCGAAAACAATTGCGTTCTCATTATAACTTTACTAAAGTTTCATTTCTCCATTTATACTTTATTATTCACATATATTAAATAACCGTTTCTAGTTTAATTTTTTTTCTATATTAACTTTCTATATCATCTATTTGGACGCCTTCATGTTTTTGTTATGACTTTCTCTAGTATCTTAGATAGTTGTCAATAACACTTGTATTCCAAATTCTTGTTCCATCTTTCTAATATATCTCTGTTTGCTTCTCTAAGTGCCTCTAATATTTTTCTATGTGCTTTATTTTTTACTCTAATTATATACAAGATCTATGTACTCTATTTTCCATTCTGATATCTATGTACTCTATTTTCTACTTTAAGTACATATTGTTTCCATTTTAAATGTATCTTATATTTGTCTATATGCTCTATGCTACTTTTTTCTCACTCCTAAGTGTCTTATTATGATTTTTCCTAATATGTAAGGTATTTATCATTGACACCTGGGTTTGTAGATACTTTGTGCATTGTCATTATTTTCTCCCTAAAATCGCTAACAGTCTTCCTTCGAAGTCCTCGTCTTCTTTCTCGTCCATACCTTGACTACTCTCAATTTTATTATTGTCTTTCCCCAAAATTGCTAATAGTCTTCTTTCGAGGTCCTGGCCCTCTTTTTATGTATACTTTCATTTTTCTCAATTTTATTACTGTTTTGTTGCCCCTTATCTTTATCACGTTTTTCTTTTTCTGCCTCTTGTATAACTAACTGTATATTTGTATCTTCTGTATCCTCTGTACTATCGTCCTCTGTGTCCTCTTGATTATTGTCCTCTTTTTCGGCTTCCTCATCAATAATTGGTGAATCCTCAGTCCATCATCATTATACGGCAACATCCTAGATACGTGAACCGTGTCTTTTACTTTCTTTTTACTTCCTATTTTTATAACTTCGTAGTTTACCTCATTTAATTTCCTCAAAATTTCATATGGTCCAAACCACCTTAGAAGTAATTTTTCGCTACGCCCTACTTTTCTTACTGGTATAAATATTTTTACTTTATCTCCTATCTCGAATTGTAGCTCCCTATGTTTATTATCAAGTCGTTTTTTATCACTATTTTGGCGTTTGTCTATATTTTCTACTGCTAATGCTCTCATTCGCAGCGCCTTTTCTCTTATCTGTAGAATGTCTGTCTCTTTTTCTGCGTCCATCAGAACCGCTTCAGAGGGTAGCGTTGGCTCTCTGGCAAAAACTAACATAAATGGGCTAAATTGCGTTGTGTTTTGTATAGCTGTGTTATAAGCAAACGTGATGAATGGAATATAAGAGCACCAATCGGTCTGTTGAGTTGCAGTACGTAGACAGCATGTCCGCCATTGTTTTATTTAACCTTTCTGTAAGGCCGTTGCAGCAAGGGTGATAGGCAGTTGTGTACTGTCTACGTGCTCCCATAATTCGTTCTAGTTCTTGTACCATGTCTGACTGGAATGTTTTGCCTCTGTCACTTAAAATAGTCCTTGGAACTCCGTGTATCAAAAATACTTTTTCTAAGAGAAATTTTGCCACCGGGCCTGCCTTGCCGCTTGGTAAAGCTGCAGTAATAGCATATCTTGATGCATAATCCGTTGCCACCACAATCATTGTCTTTCCCTGAGAGCTACACCTAAACGGTCCTAAAAGATCAATGCCAATTTTATCCATGATGTTTCCTACTTTTATGGGTTGTAAGAAGCCCGGAGTTTTTCTGTAGGGTTGTCCTTTTCTTGCCTGGCAGTCTGGGCATCCGTGTATGTATTTCTCTATGTCCTTACTCATGCCCGTCCAGAAGAATCTGTTTTGGATTTTTCCTAACGTTTTATAGACTCCTAGATGACCCCCTGTGGGTGCTGCGTGTACTTCCCACATTATTTGTTTTCTCATGGACTTTGGTATGACTAAAACATTCTCCAATCCTTTGTTGGTGTTATTTACTTTGTACAGGGTGTCATTCTGCAGTCTAAAATTTTTTGCTCTGCGTCTGATGCCTATTGCAATGTCTGTATTATTTGGATCTAAGATGGCTTGTTTTAATTCTTTTATTTCTGGGTCCTTGTCCTGGACAGCGGCTATCTCTGTGCTCCTCAGTGCAAATGTTGGTAGTTCGTCCTTATCTCCTTGATCGTGTGTTTCTGCAGGTAGGACTGGGTGTCTGGACATGCTGTCTGCGTCTTTGTGTGATGTTCCTTTTTTATATTCTACTGTATAGTCAAACTCCGCAAGCTTTAATGCCCATCTTGCTAAACGCCTATTATTCTCTTTGATGCTGTCTATCCAATAGAGAGCATGATGATCTGTTATGATCTTTACTGGTTTACCATATATCAAGTGTCTTAAATAGCTTAGCGCCCAAACTGCGCCTAATAATTCTAGCTCTGTTATTGTATAATTTTTCTCACTTTTTGACAGACTTCTGCTTATGTAGGCTACAGGGTGTGCAACTTTATTATCATCTTCCTGTAATAATATGGCTCCGATTCCACATGTAGCTGCATCTGTGTGCAATATTGTGCCTTTGTTCGGATTAAAGTGTTGTAACACAGGTGCCGATATCAATTTTTCCTTTAATGTTGCGAATGCTTCGTCTTGCTTTGGGCCCCATTTAAATGTCGGGCTTTTCTTTGTCATATCGTGTAATGGACGTGCAATCATTGAAAATGTTTTAATGAATTTTCTGTAGAAATTACAGAGTCCTAAGAAGCTTTGTATATCTTTCAGCTTTTTTGGTGTTGGAAAATTGCTGATGCACGTGAGCTTGGATTCGTCAGGTAATATACCCTTGTCACTGACCTTGAATCCCAAAATTTTTATCTCTTTCTTTAGGTATTCGCATTTGCTTGGTTTCAATGTTAAATTTGCCTGACGTAATCTGTCGAAGACTTTTCTTAATTTTATCAAGTGTTCTTCTAGTGTTTTTGAAAATATTATTATATAGTCTAGGTATATGAGTATTTCTTTCCACTTCATGTCACTGAATACTCGAGCTGCCAATTCTTGGAATGTTGCTGGAGCGTTACATAGTCCAAAAACTTAACACATTGAATTCGTATGAACCATGTCCCTGTGCTACAAAAGCGGTATATTGTTTCGAATCTTCTTGTATTGGGACTTGCCAGTATCCGGAAAACATGTCCAATGTGCTAAACCAGGTAGAATCGCCTAGATAGGTTATTATATCGTCTATCTGAGGCAGAGGCCAATTTGATTTCTTTGTGACTGAGTTCAATTTTCTATAGTCTACGCAGAACCTAGTATTGCCATCCTTCTTTTTTACTAGTACAACTGGGCTCGCCCAGGGCGAGTGGCATGGTCTTATCACCTCGCTTTCTAGCATTTCTCGGATTTGTTCGTCTATTATGCCTCTTTCTTTTTGGGACACACGGTATGGACGGCTTTTCTGTAGTTTATTGTATTCTAGTTCTATTACGTGTTCGGTTAGATTTGTTTTTCCCATATATTTTGGAGCTTTTGCAAATACGTCCCTATATTCATGTAGTAATTCCTCCAGTTGTATTCGTGCTTTGAAGTCTATGATGTTGTCTAGCTGGTGATCGTCTATGGTTATCATTTCTTTCTTGTCTATTGTCTCTTCGCTGAGGTGTAGGTTGTATGTGGTATCTTCTTTTTGTATTTCTTCTAACATTGCTATTGTAGTGCCCCTGTAGATTTTAGCTGGGTAATTTGCCTTTGCGGTTACTGGGATAAACAATGTTTTCCTATTTGTGTATATATTTGCCTCAATTGATAATTGCTTTGTGGCTAACAAGTCTGTGTTGTATTTGCAATTAAAAATATTTGAGTGGCCTTCTATTTCTTGGTATTCTGGGATTTCTAATTTTAATGTTTTTGTTTCTCCCTTTGTGATGACATAGTTCTTTCTAGCTCTAATTTTAAAAATGTTAGGCGTCTGCTCTATGATAATGTTTGTAAATGGCCCTGTTATGTTATTTAATTTTCTTGGCCTTTTGTCTCATATTAAAATATTTATATTGTCTGACTTGAATATGTAGTGCAACATTTTTTTAAATGAATTCCATTCTGGGATATCCAAGCCCCAACCTCTTCTAGCTATGGCTATTTTATTAATTCCTTTTTGCTTTAATAGTTCTCTTAGTTGTATGAGGCATTCAAATAATGTTTCGAGTATTGGCCTGCTATGTACGTTGCTCCTAGTCTGGAGGTAGAAACCAGTTTTGCCTTTTCTATTTTTGGTCACTGAAACTGTTCCTATTTTATTATTTTTATTCCAATTTGTTGTTGGGAATTCTTGCTTACGTATTTTAGCTATATACTTTTTTGTTTTATTCATATCTGTTAATCCCCATACTGTTGGAATATCTTTGCAGAGGCACTGTATATTTCTATTTTGTTCCTGAATGGATTCTAGTTTATCTAATTGTATGTTGTTTTGCTGTTGTAAAAATAACTTGAATTTGTTGATGTCCTGCTTTTTGCCCCTGCTGACTTTTAGTTGTTTTTGTACAGATGTAAGCCCCGGTGCGGTGCCATTCATTGAATCGTATCTCAATGGGATTATATATTTATTTTGAATTATCAGTTCTTTGTTTGGGATATTTATCACTGCCTTGTTATGTTCTAGAAATTCGATGCCTAATATTATCGGATAGGGTGCACTGTTGATTACTTTTGCCTTTATTTGGAGCTTAAATTTGTTTCCTATTTGTAATGGTGTGGTAACTTCACTCATTACTTGTATACGATGCCCTCCTGCTCCTATGAGAATTGTGTTGCTATTTCTATGTTTCAGGCCTGTTGTCCAGTCTTTTTGTATGACGTTGTTTTCAGATCCAGTATCTATTATTGCCGTGACATTTTTATTGTTTCATTTTACTGTGATGCAAAGTATGCCTTTCTTTTCCTTGTCCCCTCCTGCTAGGATGACTGGGGTGTTTAATTTAGCCATCCGCCGCCTTTTGGGTGATTTCTGCGGCAAGTTGCTGCGAAGTGTCCCAATTTTCCGCAAATGTGGCATTTCTGGTTATTATAGCTATTTCTGTAGGCCTCCTTATAATGATTTTGGTTACCATTCTTTGTATATGTTGTGAACCTCTGTAAGTTGCTATTGCGGTTTTGTGGCATTTCTTGCCTTCTGAGGTTATTTTGTATATTCGTATTGTAATTATATTTGTGGTAATTGTTTGGACGATTGAAGTTTGTATTATTTATGTTATTCGGAGGACGATAGTTATATGGAGGACGGTAATTTTCTCTATTTGGAGGACGATAGTTATATTGAGGATTGTGACTGCTTGTATTCAGAGGATGATAACTATTTGTTCGCTCATGGTTTTGCCTTTTATCTTCTCTTCGTCTCGGTGCTTTGTCTATCGTTGCTGCTAGCGCCTTCAGTTCGTCTAAGTCTCGAGGTTGGCTGTTTGTCAACCAGTAAAAGTTATAATAGTTGTCTTCCGTGAGCCCTTCGCTGAATATACTTAAAAACTCTTCTATGTCCACGTTTGCCTTGTAGTCGTGATAAAGTAGTCTAAGCTCGTACAAATAATTTATTACTGTTTCATTCTCTAACTGCTTCCTTTCTTCCACTCTCTTTTTACGTGCTGTCTGATAATTTCTGCCTTCGAATTCACTGATAAAGTCTGCTTGCAATTCCACCCATCCATTATTTTGGTTTGCTGCCTTGTATTCCTGGAACCATAGATTTGCTGCTCCGTCCAAAAATGTTTCAAAATATCCAATTTTTAACGCATCATCCCATCCGTTTGCTATTGCCGTTCTTTCGTATGATTTTATAAAATCGTTGGCTTTGCATCTGCAAGGATGGAACGTAGGTGGGCTAATAAACTGTGGTATTGCTGCTTTCTTTGCAGTAGCCAAAGCGTCTGTGATTGTTGTGTTTGCCATGTTGTGACGTACTGTTTGGATATCTTGTGCTTTGTCTTGTTCGCTGTCTTCACTGATGACTTCTCTAGCCTCCGTGCTGCTGTGTGATGCTACATTTTCTTGGTATATTTGCGAGTTTTCACTAGGTGGTTCCACTAATGGCTTGTCGAGAAATGAGATTATCTTAACTTGTTCTAGATTTATTATTGGGCCGGTGGCGATCTTGTTAATTTCCTTCATGATGAGAAGATGGCTGTGCTGCTGTGAGGTAGGGTGGGCTCCTTAGCTGGCGTGTCGGATTGACTCTTAGAACGTAGACTATATTTTATCTTATCTGACATTCGACGACGGATTTAAATAATTAGAAGGCAATGACACTTAACTTCACCAAAATATCAAGAAGGCAACTTTTATGATTGCCAAAAAATCTCAAAGAAAACTGGTACAGAAAACAATCTCGTGGGTCACCACGGCTATTAAAAATATGGACGGCTTGGATTGATGCAAAATGTTATTTTTAGCTAGATCAGGGGTCCATCTGGAAAAGCGTATCTCCTCGACGAGTCCTTGGTCCGGTGTACGGGGGTCGAAACGGCTTCCTCCACCACGTGTCACATATACGCTCCTACCGCTTGTTGCCTATGGACCTGACTTCGTTGCAGTAGTTGCGCTGTGCTCTTTCAGAAGACGGAGCTCAGATATAGGTAGTTGGGAGAGATGGATAGAAACACTCGGTGTAAAACAGGCTTGGTTTATTAACTTCAGGTTGAGTATAGAAGGTTGTGAGTATTACTAAAATATTCGGGAATGCATATCTCCTAAGTCCCCTGGGATATTCCTCGCGAAAATGTTAACCACGAACAGCAGCGAGAGAGGGAGAGCTAGCCTGAAGGGCTGTTACAATTAGATTGACGGGCGGATAGATTATTTGGTCTGGCTGAATATTTAGTTACGTAGTTTACTTTTTATATGTAGTTAATTTAAATAGCACTTTGCCTTATGGCGTTATTAATTTTCACTGATTCACTTTTAAGGCGTGCCTGATCAGAGGGGCTTTTCCCTTTCGGTAATTCGCACTGATAGGTCTTTTTTAACCGTGCCTGATCAGAGGGGCTTTTCCCTGTCGGTAATTCGCACTGATAGGTCTTTTTTAAAAGTGAGAGCTTTGATCTACCAGAGGGGCTTTTCCCTTTCGGTAATTCGCACTGGAGATCAAAGTCTGCCGGTATGGGCTGCTGCACAGCTTTTTATACCAAACTTTGACCCTCTAATTCGAGTATTGTTTTGAATTGTCAACAAGGTTAATCATAACAGTTTATACTTTAATTAACAATAATTTATAATTGCGATACACGGTTAAGTTCAAACTTTCCACTGTATGATTTTATGTTAGTTGACAATATGCATAAAGTATAATAAATTGGGTTAAAATTATACGGCGATGCAGTCTACAAGATTAATCTGGTACATTTAAGCGTCAATAGTCTTATTTTAAGTCAAATTATTTCATTTATTCTGACATTACTTGTCACAAATAAGCTGCCTATTCAATTACAACAAAGCACACAAACACATTTCTATAGCAACGCTTGATGAATATTAGATAAATACCTGTCTTGCAAGTTTGACGTTTGCTTTCATTTCAATACAATAGTATATTATTTCATATGGAGGAAAAGTGATACTTTTCATGGCGCGCTCTTGTCTAATAGCCGAACGGAGTGAGGCTGGTAATAGAGAGCAAGCCATCAAAAGTAACTTTTCCTCCAAATAAAATATGCAGTTTTTTCTTCAAATGTCGACAAATTAATGCAAAAACATCTCTTTTTAATAGTAATAATATCTAATTATTATTAAAGATAAGTGGGTTCGCAAGGCGGCTTAGACCGGTGTCGGTGAATAGGCACAGGTTGTTGCTATAATAAGCTGTCAGTGGACACTGTCATCAATAATTATTTTTTTAAAATTGCGTCTCCGATTGCGTTTTAATTCCGTATTGATAAGCAGTAATTGAGAAAGTTCGATCAAATAATAACCAATTTATTCCTAAATTAGTGATTTTTAGAAATGCAGTGCACAAATTGAGTGATAAATACAAATTTTAGTTTAATAAATCTCGAGTTGTTGGCGCTTATTTTGTTGTTTGTTTGTATCTATGTTGCTATGACAACACTTTTACTTCCGCCGGTGGAAAAGTGAAAAGTAAAGCACCGGCGGAGGAAAAACGAAACTTCACGGCCGCCTACACAGTCGAGTAATGACGGATTTACTGACGTTTGAAGACATGATTTTGGATACGTAAAATTATAATAATTTTATGTTTATGTCTTGATTTCAAAGAGGTATTATGAAAAATATCGTACATTTCACGGCCAGAAACAGCTTTTCCTGTGCTTGCACGACTTCCGGTGTTCGGCTACGCCTCACACCAGAAATTGTGGTGCGCGCACCGGGAAAGCCTAGTTTCCGGACTGGTAATGAAATATACTATTATCTAACTGCATCGAACCTCTTTTGTATTATTAATATTTGTATTGAAATTCTGAAAGCAATCGATCATTACTCTCTTTGCCAGAATGTCGGATTACAAATTTGCAATTATTTCTAGTCGAAGCCAATATGTAATATCACCGAGAACACACCCTGCCTCTTTGTGTACTTTAATGAAATATTATAGCTTTATAGTATGATAATAAAAAAAAAACAAATAACCAGAGAGTAACAATGACGTCGGAAAATATTCCAAATTTTAAACGGTGAGGGTAAAAAGGTCGGCAGAATATTTTTTATTCCTTTTAATATCATCGATGTGGAACAATGCGTAATTAGAGTTTTGCTCTACTATCCTATAAGACGTCCTTTGCTTTGGTAAAATATCTCAAGAGCAAGTGATAATGCTTAAGAAGTGGCGTTTTAAACTGTATTAAGCTATACAAAGACATTTACACGGACGCCAACAGAATGTATTGCTCGGTTTTATGCAAAATTGTAAGTTAAAGTGTATTTCCTATTTAAACTTGCTCATAAAACTAACACGTATTAAAAAATAATATCAAGTTATTTTAATTAATTTCTGTACATTGAAATAATTTATTAAACTGATTTTATTCAAAAATATAACAAGAAGGCAGCCAAGGAATTTGTAAATTTAAATTAAGCCCTGAAGCCTTTTCTTTATTCCATTATCGATAACATGTGAGATTAAATTTCAAATACAACAACGTGTGAAAACTGCAACACATGTAGCAAAATATAATTAAACAAAGGTTCCGTACGAAAACGTTCAACGGTCGCTTCAACGCTTTTTCCGTACAGCTTCCAAAAGCATTACAGAATAATACGCATCCAACGTAGATTTATGTCAAGCTTTAGTTATAGGTAACTTCCTCGAAAACTATGTAAATATAATTTAAGGTCGTTTCTTTAGAAGAATTGTAAATTTTATAGTCCTAGTTACAGAACTTTAAGCCGCAAAAATGTTATATTTAGCCGCTAGTAAAAAATTAGATCTGATATAGGAATCAATTATTTTAATATTGAAAATGTTTCTGTTTTTCAAGTATAGGGCATCAAATCGTAAAAAAGTGCATGCTACATTTGCCACATTCATAACGTCATCGTCATACGCCTGAGAGATCGTGTTTGTTTATTTAAATTTAAATTTAATTATAACGATTCGGAATCGGTTCAAATGACTAAAATAAATTGGAACTAACTGAAAGTAACCGAAAATGAATTGAACGACTAACCTAAAGCACAAAAACGGGCTGAAACGTATAGGAACAGGTTGCAAAAATTAAAGTAAGTTAAAACTAATCAGAACGGACTGAATTGTGGCGGCTAACTAAAACTAACCAAAAACATTAAATTTGATTATAACCTATAGGAATCGGTTAAAATGATTAAAATAATTTGGAATTAACTGAAAGTAACTGAAAGCTGATTGAATGACTAACCAAAAGTAACAAAAGCACCAAAACAGGCAAAAACGTATCAGAACAGATTACAAAGTAAGTTAAAACTAACCCAAATTAACCGAATTTTTGCGTCTAACCAAAACATTAAAATTGCTTATAATGTACAGGAATCGATTCAAATGACCAAAATATATTAAAACTAAGTGAACTTTACCTATTTGATTGAACGATTAACTGACCAAAAGTAAAGGCACCAAAACGGGCTAAAACGTATCGAAATAGATTTAAAATATTGAACTGAGTTAAAATAATTAACCCAAATTTAGCGAATTTTGATGACTAACCAAAACTAACCAAAAACATTAAAAATGCTTATATCGTATCGTAACCGGTTCAAATGACTAAAAACAACTAATTGAACTTTACCGACAGTTGATTGAACGCACTAAACAAAACTAATAAATTCTAACTAAAAGCATCAAAACGGGCTAAAACGTATCCAAATAGATTTAAAATATTGATGGTAACCCAAACTAATAGTCGAATTTTGGTAACTAACCAAAAATAAACAAAAACAATAAAATTATTTATAACGTATCGGAACTGGTTAAAATAATTAAAATACATTTAGACTAACTGAAATTTACTGACAGTTGATTGAACGACTAACCAAAAGCATCAGAAAGGTCTAAAACATATAAGAACATATTAAAAATATTAAGGTAAGTTGAAATTAACTTTAAATAACCGAGTTTTGGCGACTAAATAAAATTAATCAAAATATTAAAATTAGTTATAACACCAAATTAATGACTGAAATAAACTAAAACTAACTAAAACTAACCGAAACTGATTGAATGACTATCCAAAACTTATCAAAATTAACCATAATCAACAAATAGGGCTAAAACGTATCGGAACTGATTAAAGGTATTAAAATCAGTAACTGACCCAAATTAACCGAATTTTGGCGACTAACTAAAATTCACCAAAAACGTTTAAAATGGCTATAATGTATTGGAACCCGTTCAATTAACTAAAATAAATTGGAACTGATTGAAAGTATCAGAATGTTAATTAAATGACTAAAACCAAAAGTAACTAAAAGAACCAAAACGGGCTAAAATGTATCGAAATTGATTAAAAATATTTAAGTAAGTTAAAACTAACCCAAATTAACCGAATTTTGGTGACTAACCAAAAACACTAACATGCACAAACACGACTACCACATATCAGAACTGGTTCATATGACTAAAATAAATTAAAACTAACTGAAATTAGCCGACAGTTGATTGAACGACTGGCCAAAACTAACCAAAAGTAACTAAACCACATTGGAACAGATTAAAAATATAGAGGTAACTTGGAATGATCTTAAATTAGCCGAATTTTGGCGACTAAGTAAAATTAACCAAAAACATTAAATTTGGTTATAACGTATCGGAACCAGTTCAAATGACTACAATAAATGAAAAGTAACTAACACTAATCGTAAGCTGATTAAATGACTATTAAACTAATCACAAGTATCCAAAAGCCCCAAAATGGGCTAAAACGTATCGAAATATGTTGCAAAAATTAAAGTAAGATTAAACTAACCAACACTAATAAAGTTTTGGCGACTAACCAACACTAACCAAAAAGGTTAAATGTGATTATAGCGTATAGGAGTCGGTTCAGAGACAAATCAAATTGGAACTACCTGAAACTAACCGAAAAATGATTGAATGACTTACCAAAGGTAGAAACTAAAATTATCCAAAAACGACAAACGGGCTAAAAGGAATCGAAACAGGTTAAAAATATTACAGTAACGTTAGGACTAAGTACATATTAATAGATTTTCCTAACTAAACGGAGAGGGTAATTTTTTTAGATCTTCATGTCTGCACCTTTTTTTATTTATTTATTTTTTAATGATGATTATGTATTATATTAATGTGAAATGTATTTATTTAATTATATATGTTATGAGGTGTGCTATAAAGGATGTACTGTTAGCGGTGCCCAGGAAATAGCTGACACATTGGCTTTGTATTTTAGCTCTGTATTTCAAAAATCTGAAAAACCAAACTTTGATGCTTGTAATGGTAACTTCTCGTTCGCTACTATCTCAGAAACTCAAATACAGGCAGCCATTAAGAAGTTAAAAGCAAAAAAGGCCACTGGCAATGATAATATCCCCTCTTACATTTACAAAGGTTGTTGTAATATTCTGTGCATTCCATTGAAAGCTCTTTTTAATCTTTGTCTTAGAACAAACACATTTCCAGATACTCTTAAATATGCTTTGGTTACTCCAGTCCTCAAATCGGGCAATAATTCTCTGGTTGACAATTACAGGCCAATTAGCGTTTTAAACTCTCTTGCAAAAATATTTGAGAACATTTTGTATCAAGATATTCTGGGCTCTTTTATGCATAGGTTCCCTTTGGAACAGCATGGTTTTCTGCCCGATGTCTCAACTGTTACCAACCTTGCCATCTTGACCGAGGCAGCTGCTGAAGCAATTGACAACAAAGAACACAGTTGGATGTTGTTTTGACAGATTGTGCGAAAGCCTTTGATCGAGTTGATCATGGTCTGTTGGTGAACAAGTTGGGTGAATTTGGGTTTTCGGGGAGTGCATGTAGGCTTATGGCATCATACCTAACCTTAAGGCCACAGCAGATTAAAATTGGTAAGCATTTATCAAAGAAGAACATAATAACATCCGGGGTGCCCCAGGGCAGTAATCTTGGGCCCCTATTATTCATAATTTTTCTGAATGATTTGCCAAAATGTCTAAAATATGCCAAGTCCCTCATATTTGCTGATGATTTTAAGATTTACATGCAAATAACTTGCCTCCAGGATTGTATTGAGATGCAAATTGATTTAAACTCAGTGTCCCAGTGGTTTGAAGAAAATAGAATGTCTTTGAATATTGCCAAATGTCATATATTAACTTTTACACGAAAAGCACAATTTATAAATTTTAATTACAAAATTGATAATGTCTTGTTGATTCGGGAAAGTGAATGTAAGGATCTTGGAGTCTGCTTTCAGTCTAACCTAAAATTTAATCAGCATTATGAAGCCATTGTGTATAAAGCATATAAGATCCTGGGTTTTATAATAAGGAATGCAGAGCACTTTACAGAGATTAACACTATAAAAATTTTGTACAACTCACTGGTTCGACCTGTCTTAGAGTATGCCTCTATTATCTGGGCACCTAAAACATTGACTCATATTGATATGATCGAAAGGATACAAAAAAGATTTTTAAGATATCTGTATTTAAAAACACATAATAAATATCCATACATGATCTCTTATAACAGTATGCTAACAGAATTTAAAATTGTGCGGTTAAGCGTTAGGCGTGGTTTGAATGATATCTTGTTTATTTACTATATAATTAATAATTTAAAATATAAGAGGTGTTCCCTAATAAATAATGTATTCTTTGCTGTTCCTAGAGTCAACTTGAGAATAAGAGACAACAAACTTTTTCATTGTTCACCTCTAAGTAATTCTCCTATTAACAGAATGATGCATGAGTGTAATAGTTATATACAAAATCGTGATGTAGATCTCCTCTTAACTACTGTGAGACAAATTAAGACTGATTTTAAATTTGAGTAAAACATCCTAATCTCATGTATTTGCTTGTAAATTTTTTTCTATGTAGTTCCTATGTTATTATTATCTTTTTTAGTTGTAAGTATATGTTTTGTTTCTATTCTCAAGAA